>WWET01003147.1:182045-193955 GCA_011038615.1 Limnodynastes dumerilii | reverse complement strand
TGTAGATATTCAGCTGAAACACGTGCACTATGAGAAAGGGTGTAGTCAATCAGCTGAAACACGTGCACCGTTAGAAAGGTTGTAGTCAATCAGCTGAAACTCATACACCATGAGAAAGACTGTAGTCAATAAACTGAAACACGTGCACTATGAAAAAAGGCTGTAGTCAATCCGCTGAAACGCGTCAGCAATTCAGAAGAGGAGCGCTCTTTTCACACTGCAGGTGGCAGCTACTGTTTGGTTAGTGGGAGTCTGAATATATCCAGCGCTGAATTCCCATCCACATCTCCTGCTTCTTATGGGGTATACATCTGTGTTGATCGCTATACCATATTGGTCTAATCAGATTTTGGTTTATCTATTCTTATGTATCACCTTCTTTATTAAATATTTAGATTTTAATTATAATCCTCTCCTTTACTTTGTATGTGACATCGGCACCGAGAATGCTGTGGAAGTGTTTATTTAAACGGATCTCCTCTCATTTATTCTGTGGAAGTTCTGCTGTTTGGAATTTATATAGAAGTATATACAAGATTCCATATGAAGAAGAAAGCGCCTTTTGGGGACTTCTCTTTATATTGTTCTTAGATTATTTTATGTATCTGGAGGATATAATCTCCAATGGTAAAGTTGATTATAATAAGGTTAGAGATGGTTTTACTGGATGGAGTTTAACACTCACCATAGTGAGCATGGCTTCTTTTCGGTTAGGTTCTTTTGCTAATCTGTTGAAGAAAGTGACAGTCTGTATGTTATGCTCTTTGAATACATAGAAACATAGAAAGTGATGGCAGATAAGAGCCACATGGCCCGTCCAGTCTGCCCAGGTGTTTATTTAAAACTGTACTGACCCTAGACCCTATTTACCCACAATTTAGTTTAAGATTTAGGATTTTCTTATATTTATCCAAAGCATGTTTACACTGTTCTACTGTATTACCTCTACCCCCTCAGATGGGAGGCTATTCCACTTATCTATCACCCTTTCAGTGAAGTCATTTCTCTGCAAATTTCCTCTGAATCTACCACCCTCCAGTTTATATTCATGCCCTCGTGTTCTATTACACCACTACCTTTGAAAAATACCAAATCATTGTAGTTGTCCACATACTGTGTATCTACCTAATGCTTTTGTGTAATCATACTTTAATAAATGTTTAAACAAAAAAATATCTACTTTGGGAGCAGATGTCGGAGTGGCACAATTTAATACAATTTTGTAATATTTAAATAAAATAAAATATATACAATGTAGAACTATTTGAACACTAGATGGCGCTAAGTGTCATAACATTTTAAACCAATGATTCCCAACAACTTTGTTTTTACATTTTAATAACATTTAATAGTTTGTACTAACTTTGGTTGGTTATTTCAGTACTATATTTATTACAATATGGCTACCAATATAGTGCTGGATCCAGACTTAAGTAAGTGCTTGAAATTAGTAACATCTGGGCTAAACCATGATGACTGCAGGGGGGTCATATTTCATCTGTTGCAAACAGTATTAGAGTTGAGAGGTGATGTTTCCTATCCCAAGTCTAAATAACAGTGTGATAGTAAAGCTGGTCAGTATCTGTGTGCAGTAAGCAATTCAAAGATATTTCCCTGCATGCAAAGAATACAATTAACTTGACTCCCCCTGCAATCAACATGGTTTAGCCCAGGAGTCATTTGAAGCACTTACTTAAGTCAGGATCCAGCCCATAGTCACATGGCATTAATATGAGTGTACCAAGATAACAGAGAGATAGGCTTGACATGATGCCTTCTTCCCAACATGTATATGTGCAAATGGGGTAAAATAAGTGCCACCCCCATATTTGCCCATACTAGATCTGCCTTGAAACACTTAATATGGAGATCATCTCTGCCCAGGAGCAGTAAAATGAGCAGCCATTAATACCACTTTGTGAACAGAAGACTGAACACAACATAAAAAGCAGAGAAGAAACAGAGAGAAAAGAAGAGAAGATTACTTGACTAATTACAAGTGAGAGGGAGGTGGGTGGGCTCAAGATAACAGTAAGGGGAGGGGTATAGATGGAACAATATGGAAATTGGTATTGAAGATATAGATGGGGAGATGGGTATAACAGACCCTCCAACATGACACCTTCCATTAGGTACAATTTAATCCGCTACTGAGCTTCCAACTGTCACTCACCTGGTTTAAATGAATTAAAGAACTATTTGCCTCTTCAACAAAGGTGGTAACCATAGTAACTGACAGTTGGAAACTGAGGAGCAGAGTATTTTGTACCTAATGGAATGGGTCATGTTGGAGGGTATGGTATAATAGTGGGGTCAGTGGTGGAGAGGGTTATAATAAGGGAAAATGTGGAGACAGTGGAATAACAGAGGGAATAGTGGTGAAGAGGGGTATTGGAGAAACACTGGGGGAGAGGGTATTATAGAGGACAGGGTGACAGAGAGGGATATAAAATAATGAACAGTGGGGAATGGGACATAGAGGGGGCAATGGCAGATACCATGTGATAGTCTCTGCCACAAAGAAAATTTTATTTTTAATTAGGTTTTTTCTGAAAAATAAAAATAAAAATAGGGCTGGTGCGTAATGTACATTTTAAATATCAACTTCCCCCTGTCCACCATACGTATATGCTTTACACAGACACAGAAAAAGGCACCCAGCTCTCGTGCCTTAACCAGCAACCAACTATGACATTCTGTCTTTAAAATATAAGTCAGAGAGACTAGTTACATACATTTGCAAGCATATGATAAGCCACCAGCCACTTACAAGGCTTCTCTGTTACGGTAGACCTAACTCTAATACTGTACTAACTGTCTAACGCAAGTCCCAACTTTGGGACATACATATAATGTATTTTTAAATTGAGAGTTCACCCCCGGCAGACGTCCCCAAGTCTTCAAAACAGACAACACCCCCTGTGAGCTGCTATCCCAGACAAGCTTAAATCAATTTATAAGTTAATATAGAGCAGATGCTGCAAGGTAAGGGGAATTTACACAAATACCAAAAAAGACACCCCAGGACCCAATTAACCAGCAACTAACCATAATATTCTATTTTTAAAATAAAAGTCAGAGAATTAGTTACATACATTTGCAGATATATGATAAGCCACCAGCCACTTAATATAGAGCAGATGCTGCAAGGTGGAATTTACACAAATACCAAAAAAGACACCCCAGGACTCTTGCAATTAACCAGCAACTAATCATAATATTCTATTTTTAAAATAAAAGTCAGAGAGAATAGTTACATACATTTGCAGATATATGATAAGCCACCAGCCACTTACAAGGCTTCTCTGTATTGGTCCTAACTCTAATACTGTCAGAGTCCCAACTTTGGGTCATATATCATGTATATGCTGTACATATGGCGGGTCTTCACACTCCGCTGCCAAAAAAGGCTTATGATGCGCAATACAGTTCCATTCATAGTGTGTTCCGGTGCATGTATGCGCAGAATGTGCGCACGGTTGTTTGAATTATTTTGATGTTTTACCTATGAATACGCCATTGGCACGTCATATAGTAATACAGCATATCCACCCTTCCAAACCGCTGCTGATCATGTCAGAGACGGCTTTACCACTTGTCTCTTATAATCTGTGTCCTTTGTATGAAAAGTATCATGAAGCGTCACATTGACCTTGAATACATGTATACCGATAACTGAGGTCACCATTCAAGGGATATTTTTAACCTCTCTTTATAATTCCACCCTTTCATTGAACATTAAGGAGGTGGCCGCCTTCACAAGCTCTATACGCTGCTGACTGCACAGAAATAGAATCTGTGAATAGAAATAGTAGAATGAACCGCAGGACAGGATGGAGGCGTAATGAATGAACCCGGCATGGAGGGTGGGGGTCAGTACTAGAATAGAACGGTGGTGTAGTGTCATGAGCTGTGTGCGGGTCAGAACAGGAATAGTAGAGACACATGACAAGGGGGAGGTAGAGTGACTTGGCTATGTATAAGGTCTGTGCTGCAATACCATAATAAACTACAAGATGAGATAGAATAATACTATACTATACCAGGGATTTGCCTGTTCTCCCGGGATAATGGGAGAAATACATCTCCTGGATTTTCCGGGATAGTCGTCAACCCTGTACTATACTAGACTATACTATAGGGTTGCCGACTCTCCCGGAATGTCCCGGGAGAGCCTGCAAATCTCCCGCAAGTGACTTGAAGTCCTGCCCCCCCTGCCTAACAACACTAGTATACTAGTGTTGCAAGGCACAGAGAGGGACTTGATGACGCAATTTGCGCCATCAAGCCACGCCCCAATCCCTTTTATAGCTAAAAACGGGTAAGTATTAGTCAAGGGGGGGGGCGGTATAATGATGCGATCTCCTGGAGGGAAGCTGCTAAAAGTCGGCAACCCTGCTATACCAGACCCCCCCAATATGACCCATTCCATTAGGTACAAAATACTCTGCTTCTCAGCGTCATTAAGTCCCGCCCCTTCCATGCATCTATGGCTTCCCTCCGGGATCTCCTGGAGGGAAGCTGCTAAAAGTCGGCAACCCTGCCATACCAGACCCTCCAACATGACCCATTCCATTAGGTATAAAATAATCTGCTTCTCAGTTTCCAACTGTCATTTACTATGGTAACCACCTTTGTTTTAGAGGCAACTGAATAAGATCAGTACAGAGGTAGTAAGGAGCTAAAGGACAAGGTATAGATGCAATATATCATAAATAATTCTGAATGTGGTGTCAGTGTAGTGACAAAGGTGTGTGTATAAAGTCAGTGCAGGAATAGCAGAGAGCTGCATGATAAGATGTAGGTGTAGTGACAGAGCTGTATGTGAGATAAGTACAGGAATAGCAGAGAGCTGCATGATATAAGATGTAGGTGTAGTGACAGAGCTGTGTGTATAAGGTCAGTGCAGGAATAGTAGAGAGCTGCAGGATGGGATGTAGGTGTAGTGACAGAGCTGTGAAAATGTATTAGGGGTAGAGGAGGCATTATATAATGTATGAAGGGGAGAAAGGAGGCATTATGTAATGTATGAGGGGTAGAGGGGAGGCATTATATAATGTATGAGGGGTAGAGAGGAGGCATTATAAAATGTATTAGGGGTAGAGGAGGCATTATATAATGTATGAAGGGGAGAAAGGAGGCATTATGTAATGTATGAGGGGTAGAGGGGAGGCATTATATAATGTATGAGGGGTAGAGAGGAGGCATTATAAAATGTATTAGGGGTAGAGGAGGCATTATATAATGTATGAAGGGGAGAAAGGAGGCATTATGTAATGTATGAGGGGTAGAGGGGAGGCATTATATAATGTATGAGGGGTAGAGAGGAGGCATTATAAAATGTATTAGGGGTAGAGGAGGCATTATATAATGTATGAAGGGGAGAAAGGAGGCATTATGTAATGTATGAGGGGTAGAGGGGAGGCATTATATAATGTATGAGGGGTAGAGAGGAGGCATTATAAAATGTATTAGGGGTAGAGGAGGCATTATATAATGTATGAAGGGGAGAAAGGAGGCATTATGTAATGTATGAGGGGTAGAGGGGAGGCATTATATAATGTATGAGGGGTAGAGAGGAGGCATTATAAAATGTATTAGGGGTAGAGGAGGCATTATATAATGTATGAAGGGGAGAAAGGAGGCATTATGTAATGTATGAGGGGTAGAGGGGAGGCATTATATAATGTATGAGGGGTAGAGAGGAGGCATTATAAAATGTATTAGGGGTAGAGGAGGCATTATATAATGTATGAAGGGGAGAAAGGAGGCATTATGTAATGTATGAGGGGTAGAGGGGAGGCATTATATAATGTATGAGGGGTAGAGAGGAGGCATTATAAAATGTATTAGGGGTAGAGGAGGCATTATATAATGTATGAAGGGGAGAAAGGAGGCATTATGTAATGTATGAGGGGTAGAGGGGAGGCATTATATAATGTATGAGGGGTAGAGAGGAGGCATTATAAAATGTATTAGGGGTAGAGGAGGCATTATATAATGTATGAAGGGGAGAAAGGAGGCATTATGTAATGTATGAGGGGTAGAGGGGAGGCATTATATAATGTATGAGGGGTAGAGAGGAGGCATTATAAAATGTATTAGGGGTAGAGGAGGCATTATATAATGTATGAAGGGGAGAAAGGAGGCATTATGTAATGTATGAGGGGTAGAGGGGAGGCATTATATAATGTATGAGGGGTAGAGAGGAGGCATTATAAAATGTATTAGGGGTAGAGGAGGCATTATATAATGTATGAAGGGGAGAAAGGAGGCATTATGTAATGTATGAGGGGTAGAGGGGAGGCATTATATAATGTATGAGGGGTAGAGAGGAGGCATTATAAAATGTATTAGGGGTAGAGGAGGCATTATATAATGTATGAAGGGGAGAAAGGAGGCATTATGTAATGTATGAGGGGTAGAGGGGAGGCATTATATAATGTATGAGGGGTAGAGAGGAGGCATTATAAAATGTATTAGGGGTAGAGGAGGCATTATATAATGTATGAAGGGGAGAAAGGAGGCATTATGTAATGTATGAGGGGTAGAGGGGAGGCATTATATAATGTATGAGGGGTAGAGAGGAGGCATTATAAAATGTATTAGGGGTAGAGGAGGCATTATATAATGTATGAAGGGGAGAAAGGAGGCATTATGTAATGTATGAGGGGTAGAGGGGAGGCATTATATAATGTATGAGGGGTAGAGAGGAGGCATTATAAAATGTATTAGGGGTAGAGGAGGCATTATATAATGTATGAAGGGGAGAAAGGAGGCATTATGTAATGTATGAGGGGTAGAGGGGAGGCATTATATAATGTATGAGGGGTAGAGAGGAGGCATTATAAAATGTATTAGGGGTAGAGGAGGCATTATATAATGTATGAAGGGGAGAAAGGAGGCATTATGTAATGTATGAGGGGTAGAGGGGAGGCATTATATAATGTATGAGGGGTAGAGAGGAGGCATTATAAAATGTATTAGGGGTAGAGGAGGCATTATATAATGTATGAAGGGGAGAAAGGAGGCATTATGTAATGTATGAGGGGTAGAGGGGAGGCATTATATAATGTATGAGGGGTAGAGAGGAGGCATTATATAATGTATGAGGGAGAGAGGATGCATTATATAATGTATGAAGGGGAGAGAGGAGGTATTATATAATGTATGAGGAGTAGAGAGGAGGTATTATATAATGTATGAGGAGTAGAGAGGAGGTATTATATAATGTATGAGGGGGAGAGGAGGCATTATATAATGCATTAGCAGGAGAGAGGAGGCATTATATAATGTATGAGGATTATAGAGGAGGAGTGTGGGTCCCCGCTACGAAAGGCCCTAAGATATCAATTGCTTATGCCTCGATGAGGCATAGCAATCGATCCCCGGAGCACCGAACATAGTGCTCCGATAAGTAAACTAGCCTTCCATTTTGTATCTAACCCTAACCTTCCCCTTCCATTACTCTAACCCTATCCTCCCCCTTCTCTATAGCCTAACCCTAAGACCCCCCTCCCCATAGCCTGACCCTAACCCTCCCCTTCTATGACCCTAACTCTAAACCTCGCTTCCTAAGAGCCCAACCATAACCCCTCCCAACAGTAAAAGTCTCCAGAGCTGTCATCTGCGGCAGGTCTGCGGCCAAAATGAATGGCTGAGTATGGCGATCGGCACAGTCAGCCATTCATTAAAAAAAAGATAAAACAGCTTCCATTCGAAATAAAGGAAACTTTCGCCTTTCTCTATTTCTAACCGGGGTCTTACAACGGTGAGGAGGCATAGTGAATAATGTACAGTGAGTAATAGTGAATAAAGTACAGGAGGAGAGAGAAGAGGCATAATATAATTTATGGGAGGGAAACATTTCCACTTTTCCTTTTCTGCAGTTTAGTAAATCTAGCCCTTTATATTTTCCATGGGGAGAGAGAGCCATGGGCGTAGCTATAGCTTTTTCATGGGGGGGGTTTTGGTTGGCAAAAAATAAAACAAAATACCTACCTACCTAGGTAGGTACTAAGGTACCTAATTGAAATCACTTAGCAGTTTCAGTTTTCCTTTTAGCGGCCACCACAGGCTTAAAAAAATCACTGATTCATTGAATTTTTTCATCTACATCAGTCACCGGTACATACAGAAGAATACAGAAGAGGTACCTCTTAGAATAATAACGCAAAGAAGGTACAATCCGCGGCACAAAGGTTGAACAAAAAGTACGGTCGTCCGTGCAGGTACATTGTAGAACGCTATACTTACACGTGGCCCCTCTCGCGTCGCACCTCATACCGCATTCGCTTGAGACCCGAAAATTTGTCACTGCACATTCAAGGCCATTGTTCAACTTATATGCTGCGATCTGTATGTCTCTAACAACGCGCCATCCTAAGCGTAAGCTATAAATTGGCTATGTGTGTGCATTGTTTACTTGCCGCGTCACCCACGCCGCCTTCTGTCTGGCCTGTTTCAGTGACACCTTTCCTTGTGCCAACCAATCGTACCTACTATGGAAATCCCATTCTATATAGTGCAAATTTCATTTTCGATAGGGGGGTTTGAACCCCCAAACTCCCCCTTAGTTACGCCCCTGGAGAGAGGCTTATTAATATATGCTGGGTAGGAGGCATTATATCTTGTATGAGGGGGATAGATGAGGCATAAATATTATGTATATAAAAGGAATAGAGGATCATTATATGAAGGCATTATATTATGTATGAGGGAGCACTATATATTGCATATATAGGAGAGAAGAGGCACTGTGTTATATTTGAAAAGGGCAAACTAGAGGGGCCAAGTGGCTCTTATCTGCTGTCACATTCTATGATTCTGATCCTGACCAATATATAAAACTAAATATTTCGTTAAATATTGCACTTTAAAACGGCAGTGACAAGTAAGATTATTGATAAACCTTTAAAAAACTCCTAAAATGATCAAACCACCCCAAACGATCAGTATGTCACCCTGACATCATAAAATTAGTATATATCGTATGTACACAGGGGATGTCTGTGAATGGCTGCAATCACTGCAGATTCTGCTAAAAAGGATTTTGACCAAAAACAGATTTTTCTGCACAAATCCTTCTTTAATAATCTCTTTGGATGCAGCCAAATCAGCTTTGGCATCTTGTCAGCGTGAAAGAATTGCTAGTTTGGTACTAAAATTAGAAAACGTCTTTAAAAAGGCCCCCTCGCTTCAGACCAATCAGTATAATTATTTATATCCCAGAGAGGTTTAGCAGGAGAGATTTTTACTTTTTAGTACTGTGGAAGAAACATCTGCTGACTTTGTGATAAGGGAGACTAAATCTTTCCTCAAGATGAAGTAGAAAAATAATGTTTACATATGAAGACTGTGGACCTAGACTACCACAAAATGGCTGCTTTCCATTCTCACCATATACCATGGTTGCCGACTTTTTGCAGCTTCTCTCCGGGAGATTCCGGAGAGAAGCTCGCGCCGCATGCGGGGGGCGGGGCTTAATGACGCGATTTATGCTCATACGGCCCCGTTTTTACTTAAATTAGGGGTCGGGACGGGGCTTGATGCCGCAAATTGCGTCATCAAGTCCCTTCCTGTGCCTAGCAACACTAGTATACTAGTGTTTTTACTTTTTAGTACTGTGGAAGAAACATCTGCTGACTTTGAGATAAGGGAGACTAAATCTTTCCTCAAGAAGAAAAATAATGTTTACATATGAAGACTGTGGACCTAGACTACCACAAAATGGCTGCTTTCCACTCTCACCATATACACCTGCCACACTTCAAGTACAGACAGTGGGGCCCCTAGGTTTTGCAGGGCCCACAGCAGAATAAAAAAGAATTGGCCTAATTAAACAGTGCAATGCTAAATACATATTACACACCATTTTTTTTCCACAGAAAATCATTTTTTTTTATAAATTAATTAAGCAATGGTCTTAATTGATCCTTAATCACTATCCAAGAATATCTGATACACTCATGAAATTTGGGTATTTCTCCCACAATGGGCTTGAAGCTTTGAATTTATGCAAATCATGGCCTCAGACCTCACCCCCTGCCTATCAGCACTGTAATTCCTAGTGTTACTAGGGATTGGGTGGAACTTGATGATGTAATTTCCATAATAAAGCCCTGCCCAACGCTCCCGAAATATTATAAAAAGAAGCATTGATTTCCAAGGGGCGGGGCTTCCCAACTTAATTTGCATAAATTGGCAACCCTGGCTCGAAAGTGTGGCATGGTTTAAACGGCTATGTCTGTCATATTAAAGGGGTAGAATAGAAGGGCTATCTGAAAAGAACTTTAAATATGACTGCATTTTTTCATTAACAGTTTGCATATATGGGGTAGATTTACTAAAGATTTTAAATAGAGAAAAGGACTGAGGTGTTTTCGATACAGAAACCAATAAGAAAACGCATTCCTTTACATTATTCAACCATTATAAATAATTTATGGTGATTGATATTCGTTTCACAGATTATTAGTCCAATGGGCTCATTTTAATGTCCATTCATTTCATGACCTTTTAACTAACCAATTATAAACACATAATCTAGTTCTTGTTACTTCCTTAAATGGAACCCTTAAAATGAAGTTTTTCCCACACCATAAAAGAAAATCTGATTATGGCCCAGATCCAGAACAACGCTTGTGAGCGAATTTACGCGTGGCGGAGACGTAAAATCGGCTATTTGTAAGTACTGCGCATGCGCACCATTGAAAATACGCTCATTAGCGTAGCGTAATTGTAAACGTATGGGCCATTCACGTATTTGTCACGTAAATACTTACGTGTGGGCGTGCCAATTTTACGTGAGTCCAAAATACGTCTGAATTACGTTAAGTAGGCGGGGTTTGTATTTAAAGTGTACAGTATGGGCGTGCTTAGCTGCGTAAATACGTGTTGCCCATACGTACATGTGCGGATCACTGCGGTTACGTTGGCAAAAGTTAAGGTAGGGTTTGGAAAGCGGATCTTGACAAAATACTTACGTTTAAGGGGAGTGACAAGGGGAGTGTATAGAAGGTACGCACATGAAAATACGCTACGCGAATAAACGTACGGCAAACGTAGTTCTGGATCTACCCCTATATCTGTAAACACTATTACAATTCTGTGGCTCAACAACAAGACAGCCGGCTAGCCTGCAGATCTTTAAGCGGTCACTCAAAACTCACTTCTTCATGCAGGGCTGGCGGGATGTGCTCTGTGAGCTTATGTGGGGCAGGGGAGAGAGGCGCTGGGATGGAGAGGCAGCGCAGCAATACAGGAAATATCAGTCACTAGAGTCACTCTAGTTTCTGAGATTGTAGATCTGTTAATTTGGTTTTATAAGCTTCCTAAAAATACCAGTCAATGCTGGCACGATAGGGGGTGCAATGGGTTCAGTTGCTACAGGGCCTTGTGGCATAGAGGGCCCACCATTTCAGAAATCACCCACTGCACACCCCCCTTTACTCATCAGCATGATTAGGCAGCTGTGGAGTCTGTCTCCCCAGTGCTGCAATAGAGGGTCACACAGTGGATGGCCAATTCATCTGCTGTGACTCTCCAGTATCGCTGCAGAGACAGACTCCACAGCTCCCTCTGCCTCCAGCCTGCTCACTCCTCTAGCTCCTCGGTAGCTACTAGTTCCAAGTGGGCTGAGGAACCTCTGATGATGTCATGCCCATGTGACCAGTCACCTGCTCAGGGAGAGGCATTAATATTTTCTCCCTATCCTGTCTCTGCTGCAGCACATGGAAGATGAGTTATTTCAGCTGCAATCATATGTTTAGTGAGATGTTTGTGGTGTGTGTGAGAGGTAGAAGCCGCAGGGAGAAGTGTATGTATGTAAATATATATATATATATATATATATATATATATATATATATATATATATATATCGTATACAATGTGTACATTGTGTGTGTG
>WWET01003147.1:148202-180588 GCA_011038615.1 Limnodynastes dumerilii | reverse complement strand
TCTCGGCGTGTCACCTCTGACACGCGTGTCATAGGTTCGCCATCACTGGTGTAGCATATCTCATCCACCTCCCCGCACCCTGTAAGTCCCCTTTTACTTACCTATAATAGTGGCTGTGGCAGGGAGCTCGCAGTACCACCACCGCTACATTCAGCACCTTACCTCTGTATTCCACAACTTCCTGCCACATCCAAGATTGCAGCAGTGAGTCCTTCCTATGTATCGGACGGACCAGCCGTCACCATTTTGAATGTTGCAAAAAGGTGCTGAATATAGCGGTAAGGTGCAAAACCAACACTCCAAGGCTTGATTGCAGAAATGAAGAGTGTTTTATGAAGCACTGCTGATTACTAGTTATGCCCCTGCCCCAGACGCCGCCACCGGTTACTGTAATCACAGAAGGAGGTGACCATGACAACCAGGTCCCTCCTCCAGACTTTTCCTCCACGGGCCCACTCTGCTGTGCTGCTGATTTGTACTAGAGGATTTTTTAGATCGTAAAGGGGAGGAGTCGGAACTGGGGAGGGGTGGAGTCAGGAAATCACAGCAAATCCTCCCTCCCCCCTAAAAGAAAAGGCATCTGACCCTGAATTTTCTTGCAGTGTTCTCTGCAGCATAGACAAATATCTGCAATGTGTCTGGAGTCACCTTACTTTCAGCAGATGTTAGGAAAGATGATGATGTCAGATGCTGGTAAATTGGTATAGTGTGTAAACGGGAACTCTCATGACTTGTAAACCTCAGTATAAGAGCCATCACATCACCTGTGTGATTGTAGAAGTGTTTACAGAGCTTATTGTTTCATGAACTTTTTATTTTTCTAGTTGGATTGGTAAAAGAAGGTACAGAATCATTTCCAGGAGCCCTACACTAATGGAAGCAAATAGGTAAATGTATTGGGTCACATATCATGTGTTTTCAAATTGAGTGCTAGTAAAAACACACCTAGGTCTAGATTTACTAAGCTGTGGGTTTTGAAACAGTGGAGATTTTGCCCATAGCAACCAATCAGATTCTAGCTGACATTCTCTAAAACGCAATAGTTAAGTCTGGATCCAGCCCATATACGCAATAGTTAAATAAGATCTAGAATCTGATTGGTTGCTATGGGCAACCACTGTTTAACCTACAGCTTAGTAAATCTGGACCCATAGAGTTCCTCCCCCCCCCCTTTAAAACCTCCAAAATTGTGGACCAATGTCCCCTAGAGTTAGGAACATCTCAGCAGAAAATCCCTGATAGTGGCTGACGGCTTTTTATATATTTGCAAATGTGTGTAACTAATGTTTCTGCATTTTATTTTACAGATAGAAAGGCAGCTCATTTTAATAGCATTGTGCTGAGGTACTTTCCCCCTATAATGGTCATTTGTACTATGTGGTTTTTCTTTGTATGTTTTTTTAAATGACTCATGTACATGCAAAGTAAACACCCACTATAATGTGTTAATGTTTCAAGGTAGTATCCATTGTCAGGAAGGACCTATCCTAGAGATATTCCAAGGGTGAAACTGGCATATGTTTAAAACTGTTTTAATTTGGGGTTTGGGAAGGAGGAGTAGAGGATGGCGTCTGGGAAACCATGGTTAGGGTAATGATGTCAACCAGACTTCAGATTGGAGATAAGGGGACTCTGGAGAGTGAACAATAAATTCAGTTTTGGATATATTGCTCTTAAGATGCTGAGAAAATGTCAGGAGAAAGGTAGATGAGGGGGTCATCTTCATAGAGATGGTACTGAATAAAAACGCAAAAAAGGCAGTGGAAAAGGAGAGGGCCAAGAATGGAATCCTGGGTGTCGAATCCTCTAAATATATAGGACCTGATTCACAGTTCAGAGTAAAATTGCGAACTTACCTAAATATACGCACGTGAAAAATCCGCAACACCGATTCAGAGAAAATAAAGAACCCGTTACCGCTCCCCCTGTGTCAGGAGTGCTATGTAAGGACGTAGGTCTTTGCTGCGTATATTTAGGGACATGCGGACTTGTAAATCGTCCTGCAGTCAGGTGCTTAAAATGTCTTATAATTCAAAGACTGATTATGATTTTGAAAAGTAAATATTTAAAAAAAAAAAACAGCATGCACCATAACATATGTAAACATAAGTAACCATAAACAATACAACTTTAAGTAGGAATAATCATGACATACTTAACAAAACACATAAAACCATACGGAATGAAGTTAGAAATACAGTGATCCAGTACATATAGAGAATTTCATAAACATTTAAAAAAAAAATAATAAATTCAGCACGGCTAATATTTTCTTTCTCTTGTTTTTGAGTATATAGATCAATATAAATCATTACTCTATAGATAGCGCTCATCATTTTGGCTTCTCTTTATGTTTAACTCCTAAACCATTTATTCAGTACAACTACAGAACCTCCACTACACACACACACACACACACACACACACACACACACATCTACAATGTTAAGAATAACTATATTAGTACAGAAATACACTCAGTGTACTGCCTTACATCGGTGTATTATCATGTATTCATTGCTATGCACACTGTTAGCATCACAAGACAAAAACGTGCACTAGAATAAATGTAAACTAGAGTCCCTGAATACTCCCTCTTACACCTACTGCTCTAAACCTCAAGAGAGGGAAAATGGCATAAAGAAAGGTCAATGACTAAATGAAATTATTCTGATTGAGATGAAGGTGATAGAGCAGCTTGGATTTATGTGTTCAATAGATTGCTGATAGAGGATGAGTGATTCTCTCCTGCCTTCTGAAGACAATGAAAAATGTTTGAACTCTTCTTATCAGAAGAAGGACGCTTTTTTAACTTAATGTTTTTATATGCTAAATTATTCTGGCACAGCTAGGTCACTTTGGTCATCAGCCATCCACTCGTTTTCAGCCCACGCAGGGTGCAATGTTGCTAGAATTATGTTCAACCACTCTGAGACAAATGGTATCTCCCTGTGTGTGGCCAGATTAAGTCTCTTAATCCTTATTAATTATTTACACACACTTGTTCAAAATTAAAACACAAAATGACTTCACATCTCTTTCTGTGCAATAGTGAAGCATTAAGTAATCTGCCGTTTAGTGGCTCACGTGATTAATTGGATACATACTGTAGTGTATATTCATAACACACGCAAACCTACACACCTACTGCACAGTCATTCATTGAATTAAACCTGCACTCCACACACTTACATACACACCAATGTGTACACCGCTCACTACACAAACCCTGAGGGACACACCTATATTATGCATCTGTTAATAAAGATCATTGAAATCTATATCACTATAATATGTATATTATTGACTAGGTGTTAATGAATTCAGAATAATAAGGGAAAAGCTCCTAAGGAGAGACAGAAATCAATAATGAGATTTAGCCAAGCTGGATGTGAGCAAATACAATATTGGGAAAATATATTTGTATAACGGAGGAGGAGAGGGTGAGGAGAGGAAGACAGGCGCAGGGATTGATAGATAAGCAGAGAGCAGAAAGATTGGAAGACGGAGGATGGTGTCAATGGAGATGGAAAAGGGAGGGGACAAATAGAAAAATAGGGACTATAGAACAAAAAGGCTTGTGAAATGTATACTGTTATAAAAGGAGGGGGGGGGATAAAGGGTGGGGGCTGAGAATATGGAGAGAAAATGAAATAGATGGAAAGACCAAGACCAGCATAATCCTGAGAGCATTCAATCACAAGCCTACATTCCTATACACACACACAGGCCATTGCACTGACTGGGAAGGATGCAGGATGAAATCAGCTTATAATATGGCAGAAAATCTCCTCCCATCCAATAGAGAAAAAGAGTCATTTATCCGGATTAAGCGAGACATCAGCATGTCGTAGAGAGACATAGCTAGAGACGGAGAGGGATGGAGAGTGTGTGAGTGTGTGTATGTGTGTGTATGTGTCTATGTGTGTGTATGTGTGTGTGTGGGAGAAAGTGACAGAGAGAGATCACACTGTGGAAGATTTGGAGGGGGAGGGATCTACAAAGAGGGGGAGACAAAGGGAAAAGAGGCAGGGGGGGGAGGGAAGAGAAAGGTAGAAGACAGAGGGATGCGATGACAGAGGCAGAGGAGGAGGGGGGACAGCAGGTAGTCTCGGGGACTGAGCGGGGGGTCAGGCGGCTGGAAGGTGAGAGGAGCAGAGGAGATGGCAGGGAGGGAGAGAGAACCTGGAACTGATGCTAATCGCTGCCAGAAAGGGATCTAATCAGCACCAGCAGCTGTTTCAGCACTGGACAGCGACCTGTCGAAGGAAGGTGGAGACATACTGTAGGAAGGGGGCAGCAAAGATGCACAGGAGCAGAGGGGGGCTCTCAGTCTAGGGAAGGCAGCGGTAGTAGCATCATTATCACATAGGAAGGGAACTGGTGCTAGCTGAGGGTTAACCTCTTTGACATTCATTGGATTCTTGGATAGTTATTGATTGAGGTTTAGAGCTACATCTTGGGGAAACAGGAGTCATTCTTCTGCCTAGCAAGGCTATTGCCAGCCATCTCCTGGGGCGGGTGACCGGGTTCAGGGAAATGCTACCTGCCCTACATTGAAGGTTTTGGGTAGGGGGGTGAGCTGAGGACAAGACTTTGGGCAGAGAGGAGCAGGAGGAAGAGGAGGGGAGTTTGGCTTCTCCCCTGTCCCCCGGTGATGATGCTGCCAAGGAGCGATCGGTAAAATTAGGAGGAGGAGAAGGAGGAGACCGGTAGCAGGGAAAAGAGTTTTGGAGAGGGGGGCCGGCTCGTTCCTCTCCGGTGTCCGAGCTGAGCACGGCGGGGCAAGAGGTGGACGTGATGGGCGAGTGGACTATCCTGGAGCGGCTGCTGGAGGCTGCAGTACAGCAGCACTCCACCATGATAGGGAGGTAAGAGCGACTGACCGCAACAGAGGGGTGATCTGAGGCCCATGGGGTCCAAACACGGTAAGACACATCCCAAGGAGACACCAGCATGCACACAGCTACCCCCATACAGCCTGCAGCGACGTGGAGCCATGCCACCTTAAATACTCTGTGCTGGGTGGCCTATCATGCTCTTAGATTAGACTGAGGCAATGCAGTTGTTCTCACACCAGGCTAGATACAAGATAGGTTTAGGAGTGGGTGTGGCCAGCGGGGTGTGGATAATAAGTACTTTGCTTACAAACCACCTTAACCAGAAGCAGCATTGATAGAAGAGACTAATGCATCTGTGTCCATATAAATGCATCTGTGTCCATATAAATGTATCTGTGTCCATAGAAATATATCTGTGTCCATATAAATGCGTCTGTGTCCATATAAATACATCTGTGTCCATATAAATGCGTCTGTGTCCTTATAAATGTATCTGTGTCCATATAAATGTATCTGTGTCCATATAAATGCATCTATGTCCATATAAATGTATCTGTCTTCATATAATTGTATCTGTGTTCATGGACATGTATCTGGGTTCATATAAATGTATCTAGGTTCATATAAATGTATACGGGTTCATATAAATGTATCTAGGTTCATATAAATGTATCTAGGTTCATATAAATGTATCTGGGTTCATATAACTATATCTGTGTTCATCATACATTCATTTTTTTAAAGTGAAAGGAACAAGCTCAGGGAAGCAAAGTGTTAAAAAGCAATGTTTATAAGCCATACATACTACAGGGCTGCACTGACAATGGGAACCCTGCAAGCTGTATTCTTCATCCAGTGCACTCACTGACAGGTACTTAGAGAGATAAACTAGCACCAAAATCTCAGCTACTTACAAACACCATGATCACCACAGACATCAAACAGAAATACACGTACAAGGTGTGTCTGCAATCGTTCTCACTATTTACTATATGATGTGTGTGTTGCTAGGTTACTGTACAGGTACTACTCCTGTATCCATGCTAACCTGTCAGTGTGTGATGCATGCACACAGCACTGTATATTCGTGTACACATTCTAATTGGCATCACATAAAGATCACTTGTTCCCTGCAGTCTTTTCTTTGTCCCCGCCTGAAATGTCACTCTCGATTTGCCATTCTCTTCGCTGTTCCGTAACCCTGTGCAGCCCTCTTGCTTTGATGACTTAAGTTTTCCAACAAACTGTACTGTATGAGAATCTGCATGGATATATATGGTGATATAGAGGTCATATGATAGCTAGCATTGACCATTGCATGTCTAGTATGGAACCTGAACCATATTGCAATGCAAGAGGTGTAAACACAATTATTTTTCCTGTCTGCTTTTACATGTAGGGCCAAATCCTAAACTATGCACGCGAGCGATGTTACGCTAGCCGGTGATGTAATATCGTCCATTAGTATTTACTGCGCATGCGCACGGCAGATGTTACGCCACGTAACTTTGAACGTACGTACCAGCCACATATCAACAGCATAACTGCGAGCAAAGGGGTGTGACATCCATACGACACCCGTAATTACGCTTCCGAGGCGGGGTGAGGCATTTAAATCGTACAGTATGGGCGTGCTTAGACACTTCCATACGTGAAGCCTTTACGTACGTCATTAGTTACACTTTGAAAAGTTAAGGTAGGGTTTGGCAATCGTAAAACGGCCAAAGTATGGACGAGCGAGAGGAGAGCGTAATAAATACGCTACGCTATGAAACGTAACAAACACTTAGGTCTGGATCCGGCCCGTAGTGCATAAATACTGAACAGCTTTATATGTAGACTTAAATTTAGAGTTTAGCCTAACTCGATTCAATTCACCACGAAGACAGGAAAAAAATTTGCGGTGCTTTTTTCCCGTCTATTATGGTAGGCAAAATTTGCGGATTTTTATGCGCATCTCTGTGGGGTGCTCATAAAAATCCACAAATAAAAAATTTGCGGGATTAGCAAATAACGTGGGTGCAATGCTAATTGAATCAGGCTCTAAACCTGTTCTCACTTTATATATGCCCAATTGCATTGAGAAATGGTTATGCCAAAAGTGCAAGTTTGATCTTTTCTTCTCTATTTTTCTTCACTGAACTCTATTTACCGTTATACAACATTCCTTCTGGTCTGGTCAGAATTCTGTAAAGACACCCCCTTTCCTTCCTGTTGATGTAGTAATGTCAGGATATTCTACAATGACTGTGGACCAGATTCTGAATGATCCACAAGCTGCGTGTGTAAGCCAGGCTGTATGATCTTTCTATGCATGCGCGCCCAAGAGGTTACGCATCGGAATGCGGAGTGTTTGGAACTGTTCTCCGTATGTTCAGCGTTCCATACGCTGAGTGTGACAGTGCTCCGTACCGTACGTTTGATCATACGCAGTTTGGGCGGGGGGAGGTATATAAATTGTACAGTTTGGGTTGGGAAAGGCACTTCTGTACATCTCAGCATTCTGCAGGGACGGCCATGCGTGGGGGCAAAGTAAAGGTTCTGAACTCGGAAGTCACCTAAATTCCGAAATGCCGGGGGACTGCGCTAAGCTCTTACATGTGGACATTGGACTGGATCCAGAATTGCGTGCGTGTTCTGTACGCACGGAGGTCCGTAAGTCCGCACTTGAGAGGGAAGTAAGCTCCTCAGACCAGATTTACACTTGTTTCTAAATATACGAAGGCCGTGTGCGTGTAGCAATATCCACGCGAATGTACACACGGAGAGTTAAGGCAGCCCTATGGAGTCGGAAGTCAGTAAAAGCCCATAAGAGCGAGGGGGAGGGGGTGTCATGGAAGGGCACTTGCCACTTAGTTGCGTATTTTGACGAATCCACGAGTACTTCTCTACTTATCTGTGGCTGAGGCCCCCTATCACTTCCAGAACCCTGACTTAAGTTCCCCGCAGGGATCTGCGCCTGTTCGAGCGCAGACATGTGCGGAAGTGAATATCTCCAGTCCCCCTTGAGACGATGAAGCATGCGGGTCTGGGGTGACACCCCGTCAAACGTATCTCCTGGCACACGGAAATGCGTTCCGTACGCTCGCAAATCCCATGCGCAACATCTGACACGTGCATACGCAGTGCCTGAAAACACCCGATGTAAGGTGTTTTATGCAAATCGTCATTTCGCTCACAACTCATTCTTACATTTGGCCCTTTGTATCTATGCAAAGTGGTGTCTTCTGGGAACCAATGAAATGATGTTTTATGATCTTTAGTTCACTCTGGTGGCCAGATTTACTAAGCTGCGAGAAAAGGAGAGATGTTGCCAATAGCAACCAATCAGATGCTAGCTGACATTTTCTAGAGTGTAATAGGAAAGTGAATTTGATTGGTTGCTATGGGCAACATCTCCACTTTTCCTTTCCCGCAGCTTAGTAAATCTGGCCCTATGTCTTCTGTCACTGCACCGTTCTGCTCTGGTGCTGTTTGTCTGGAGAGCACCTTTTCCTTCATCTTTCTCATTCTCTTCTCGGTCAGCCGTGACTCTACTCTTGTGTTGTGTCAAGTGCTTTCCAGTTCTAAGCTGGAACAATGGCCACACTCACATTGGCTGGTTGGGTCAGCCGGGCAAAGAGCAACGCCAGCCTGTTACTGTGGTTTAGATGACAAAACAATGTATGCAGAAGAACAGCTGTCAGCTGGACATGGTAAAAAAAATCTTATTGTTATCATGTTCAATCTATATAACCTCAATAAACTACAATGTACAGCTGTTCTCATGTAACCATTCACATCAGTCCCTGCCCTGTTGGAATGTTCATCTTAAGCACAGTGCTGATTGGCTAATTCCTGTCACATGGGTATTCTGATATATGTAGTTCAGGTAGGAATTAATGTGACACGTCTCAATAGTCTTGATCTGGAACCCTCAATAGTAATGATATGACACATGACAGCATATCATTGTAATAATAAATGAGGGTGTGAGTAATGAGCACAAGGGCTCTGCTTACAGAAGTATTGGTGAATAAATGGAGGCTATATAGTAGAAGTATTACAATACAACAAGTCCAAAATTGCTAAATTAAGAGATAAATAAGCAATATTGTGATTCTTATTATCTCGAGTGCTCCCTAATCGCAGGAAAATGAGACATAACAGGCAGATAACTGTAAGAAATGTATTAATAACACACAATCAAAGAACCATAAAAGAATGCAACATAGATCAAATTCACTATACATTAAAATAGAGAATCGCGGTGCTATACCGAGGTAAGGTAGAATAGACAGCAGTAGCCTATGCTGTAACACACACTGTGACTGTGAACCAGGGTAATAGAGATTTTAGATTTCTTCTGCTGGTTACTGACGCGTTTTGGGCTGTTCTAGCCCTTTCTCATAGTCCCGTCCCTTTAAGAAAGGGCTAGGATAGCCCTGTATCTTTTTTTGGAGTCCATGGATGCTCCTGGACGTAGGTTTGCTTCTGAATACCATTTTAGCCTAGTACACTGGTCAAGGCTTCACTTGCAATAAAAGGTGCTAGCCATGGAAGAAAATTTTTGTGCACATGCTATGCTTCTATGCAGTCCCACCTAGCTCCTCCCCTAGA
Source organism: Limnodynastes dumerilii (assembly GCA_011038615.1). Classification (NCBI taxonomy): domain Eukaryota; kingdom Metazoa; phylum Chordata; class Amphibia; order Anura; family Limnodynastidae; genus Limnodynastes; species Limnodynastes dumerilii. The sequence continues at coordinate 171,148 of WWET01003147.1, read as the reverse complement.
CCCACCCGTCCTTACCTAGTCCAGTCCAGCCCATCTAGACTAGGGCCCTGTTTCCTGGCAACAAAGCCCAAATCTGTCACCTTCCACCCCTGGCACAGGCTTACACAGCAGAAATGTTAGAGCAGTTCCAGAACATGAAAATAAGAGGAAAATAGGTGGAAAGTTACACCTGGGCAAAACCATGTGGATGTTTGGGGGGGGGGGGTCTAATTAATTGCATTCTTTGCATGCAGTGAGAATTCTTTGCTCTTGCTTATTGCGCACAGATACTTAATAGCTTTGTATTTAAACAGTTCTATAGCTTTGGGCTAAGAAACCTCTCAATTCTAATACTGTTATATCATATTCTGGAACATCACACCCTCCAACATGACCCAATCCACCAGGTACACAATACTCCACGTCTGAGCTTCCAGCTGTCACTCACCTGGTTTTAATGAATTAGCTGATATGAAAAAAAAATTCTTCAGTTACTATGGGGGTTACCATAGTAACTGATTGTTGGAAACTCAGGAGCAGAGTGGAAAGGGTCATGTTGGAGGGTTTGGAAGGTACTGGGTAAATAGTAGCTAGAATCTGATTGGTTGCTATGGGCATCAACCTCTACTTTAACCCAAAGTCACTTTATATTCAATCACTATTACTCAATTTGCTAGTAACAAGGAATTAACTGCCTAATATTGATGAGTTTTAGGTCAGATTTATGCAATTCCTGTGTCTGAGTAGGCTACATTCTAACCACAGACCTCAAAGTGGAATCCTCCAGTAAGTGTACATCATATGTTCAATTTACAGTTTCTCCCAGGGCTACTGACTCTCCCAAAATATCCGGGAGACTCACGAAATTCGGTATCCCAGGAGATCCAACAAATCTCCCTCATGGGAGTCCCCTGTGCCTCTCATCATATTAATCCCTATTAGTGGATTGATGGGACTTAGGGCCTGATCCAGACCTCTGCCGATGCGCTTTGTGTACTAACGCACAGCGTATCGGCATGCACCCCCCCTGACATTCCCCCTCTGGCTGGCGTATTTACACACTGTTACGCCAGCTGCAGGCTACCCTAACTTCAGCCGGCGTAACAGTATTTTATTACGCCGGCCAAAAGATCGTAATGTCCTAACCCATTCCTCCCTTCCTAATGTCCCTACCCCCTCTGCCTAGCTTCCGTAACTACAGCGGATGCATAAGATCGGTAATCCATTTTTCTGGGTGCCCCGGATTGGGCATCCGTAACCACAGCATAGTTACGGACGCCCAATACAGGGCACCCAGAAAAACGGATTACCGATCTTTTGCGTCCGCCCGCCGTAACTACGGCGGAGTTTTGGATCAGGCCCTTAATGACGTGATTTTTATCAAGCAAATGCTGTGATTCACGTAAATCACGTTATTAGGCTCTGCCACCATACTGGGATCTATCTCTCTTCTGAGAGATCACCCAGAGGCAAAAGATAGAAAGTTGGCAACCATGGTTGTGATACGCACCTCTGTGCTCTGCAGACCATTGACTAAGCCTTGTGTCATTGGACCAAGTTTCACCTGGACAAAGCCATGTTGAATTGCAGAGGAGACAAATCTCACCTGTTGCAAACAGTATTAGTGTTGAGAGGTGATGTTTCCCAGCCCAAGTCTAAGGACTTGATTCACAGTTAAGAGCATGGTTGCCGACTTTAGTCAGCTTCCCTCTGGGAGATCCCGGAGAGAAGCGTGCGGCGCATGCAGGAGGCGGGGCTTAATGACGCGATTTATGCAAATCGCGTCATTAGGCTCCGTCCCTGGCTCATACTGGCCCGTTTTGACTTGAAATAGGGGTCGGGACGGGGCTTGATGCCGCAAATTGCGTCATCAAGTCCCTTCCTGTGCCTAGCAACACTATAAGTTCGGGGGAGAGGTCAGGGGAGGAGAGATAGATCTGCGTGTCTAGTATACNGCTAGGCAGGGGGCAGGACTTGAGGCCGTGGTTTCAGTGAACCACGGGCCTCAAATCACTTGCGGGAGATTTGCTGGCTCTCCCGGGATACCGGGAGTACTGCCCGAATTTCGGGAGTCTCCCGGACATTCCGGGAGAGTCGGCAACCCTGGTTAAGAGTGAGTTAGGTGCAGGCATATGTGCACCTAACTCAGTCTTCTAGCCCACAACTGGCCCCCCGTTTTTAGGTACTTTGTGGCACTCTGAGTGCCACCTTATTTCTCCGTGCAATGGCATTGCCTCTCCCCGCCTTCCAGACTAATCTAAATCCCTCCCACTTCTTCCTAAAAACGCCCTGAGGTGGCATAACGCTTTCTGCATAAATGACAGCGAGCGGTCTTTAAAGACAGGTTCTTAATTGTGAACCAGGCCCTAAATAACAGTGTACCAGTAACGCTGCTCAGTATCTGTGTGCCATAAGTAAAAGCAAAATATTCTCCCTGCATGCAAAGAATAAAAGTAACTGGACTCTCCCTGAAATTCAACATGTGAAAATTTCCACCTGTTTTCCTCTTATTTTCAAACTCTTGTTTGTGTAGCTTATACTGTACACTGTGGTCATAGCGCATTGTATATACAAAGGCACAAGCAACCTTGGACAATCCTGGGACTACATCCCCCAGCATACTTCCACAGCATAGATATAGTGAATACCTGACAAAGGATGATGGGACTTGTAGTTTTGCAACACCTGTAGAGTCACTGGTTGCCTATAAATGATATACTATATACCAATCAGAATTTGTACCATTATAGATCTCTTAGTCCAGTCTGATGGTAAAACTTAAAATGCATTGATGACAATGAAATGTTGGTGTATTGATGTATTGCTATAGATTGTGCTGTTAGCCAGATAACTGATAGGTGGGAGGAGAGAGGTGCTGGCTTATACTAACAATAGCTTTTAGCTCATTAACACCTTGAAGGCACACAGCACCTCAGCCATGTAGCGTTAGAAATCTCACCATGAACTGACACCATTGCAACAGGGCTGAGGATGGCCCAGTAACAGCTTAAGCTATTCCCGCTGTTAACCCTCATATAGACGCATGTTGAGATGAAGACCTCTTTTACATTTCCAGAAAGCACTGCTATAATTACCGTCTACTGATATTCATGTTCTTCACTCTGCTGATCTTCAGTGTCAGATACGAAGACTGAAAATATCCAGTGCAGGTGATGAACATATTAAAGAGAGGACAAAAATGCTTCTGTGTACTGATAAGCAAGCGACTACACAATTATAGCTTGGAGCAGAGAAGGGATCGGGGGGGATATGACAGCAGCTTTCACATATATCAAGGGGTTTAACCAGGTACAGGAGGGGAGGACTTTTCAAAGGAAGAGGTGTATTAGAACATGAGGACATGTGTATACACTGGATGGAGGCAGGTTAAGAGGGAATGTGCAGAAAAATGACTTCACTGAAATCGTGGTTGATGAATGGAATATTCTCCCATCTGAGGTTGTTAAGACTAACACGTTAGAACAGTTTAAACATGCATAAAGTAAATTGAGGTTCAGATACAATTTAGAGGTGGTGAGAGTACCCGTATCATATCTCTGCATGAGAATACCTGTATCATATCTCTGCGTGAGAATACCTGTATCATATCTCTGCGTGAGAATACCTGTATCATATCTCTGATTGAGAATACCTGTATCATATCTCTGCGTGAGAATACCCGTATCATATCTCTGCGTGAGAATACCCATATCATATCTCTGTGTGAGAATACCGTATCATATCTCTGTGTGACAATACCGTATCATATCTCTGCATGAGAATACCCGTATCATCATATCTCTGCGTGAGAATACCCGTATCATATCTCTGTGTGAGAATACCCGTATCATATCTCTGCGTGAGAATACCCATATCATATCTCTGCGTGAGAATACCTGTATCATATCTCTGCGTGAGAATACCCGTATCATATCTCTGCGTGAGAATACCCGTATCATATCTCTGCGTGAGAATACCCGTATCATATCTCTGCGTGAGAATACCCGTATCATATCTCTGCGTGAGAATACCCGTATCATATCTCTGCGTGAGAATACCTGTATCATATCTCTGCATGAGAATACCTGTATCATATCTCTGCGTGAGAATACCCGTATCATATCTCTGCGTGAGAATACCTGTATCATATCTCTGCATGAGAATACCTGTATCATATCTCTGCGTGAGAATACCCGTATCATATCTCTGCGTGAGAATACCTGTATCATATCTCTGCATGAGAATACCTGTATCATATCTCTGCGTGAGAATACCTGTATCATATCTCTGCATGAGAATACCTGTATCATATCTCTGCGTGAGAATACCTGTATCATATCTCTGCATGAGAATACCTGTATCATATCTCTGCGTGAGAATACCTGTATCATATCTCTGCATGAGAATACCTGTATCATATCTCTGCGTGAGAATACCTGTATCATATCTCTGCATGAGAATACCTGTATCATATCTCTGCGTGAGAATACCTGTATCATATCTCTGCATGAGAATACCTGTATCATATCTCTGCGTGAGAATACCTGTATCATATCTCTGCATGAGAATACCTGTATCATATCTCTGCGTGAGAATACCTGTATCATATCTCTGCATGAGAATACCTGTATCATATCTCTGCGTGAGAATACCTGTATCATATCTCTGCATGAGAATACCTGTATCATATCTCTGCGTGAGAATACCTGTATCATATCTCTGCATGAGAATACCTGTATCATATCTCTGCGTGAGAATACCTGTATCATATCTCTGCATGAGAATACCTGTATCATATCTCTGCGTGAGAATACCTGTATCATATCTCTGCATGAGAATACCTGTATCATATCTCTGCGTGAGAATACCTGTATCATATCTCTGCATGAGAATACCTGTATCATATCTCTGCGTGAGAATACCTGTATCATATCTCTGCATGAGAATACCTGTATCATATCTCTGCGTGAGAATACCTGTATCATATCTCTGCATGAGAATACCTGTATCATATCTCTGCGTGAGAATACCTGTATCATATCTCTGCATGAGAATACCTGTATCATATCTCTGCGTGAGAATACCTGTATCATATCTCTGCATGAGAATACCTGTATCATATCTCTGCGTGAGAATACCTGTATCATATCTCTGCATGAGAATACCTGTATCATATCTCTGCGTGAGAATACCTGTATCATATCTCTGCATGAGAATACCTGTATCATATCTCTGCGTGAGAATACCTGTATCATATCTCTGCATGAGAATACCTGTATCATATCTCTGCGTGAGAATACCTGTATCATATCTCTGCATGAGAATACCTGTATCATATCTCTGCGTGAGAATACCTGTATCATATCTCTGCATGAGAATACCTGTATCATATCTCTGCGTGAGAATACCTGTATCATATCTCTGCATGAGAATACCTGTATCATATCTCTGCGTGAGAATACCTGTATCATATCTCTGCATGAGAATACCTGTATCATATCTCTGCGTGAGAATACCTGTATCATATCTCTGCATGAGAATACCTGTATCATATCTCTGCGTGAGAATACCTGTATCATATCTCTGCATGAGAATACCTGTATCATATCTCTGCGTGAGAATACCTGTATCATATCTCTGCATGAGAATACCTGTATCATATCTCTGCGTGAGAATACCTGTATCATATCTCTGCATGAGAATACCTGTATCATATCTCTGCGTGAGAATACCTGTATGTCACTTGAGAAAACCAATTAGCATTTTTTATAACAGAATTTGATTTGGGAAGAGAATGTCTTTCCTTACTTGCAAATCCCATTGTAAACAGTAAAGCTGCTCAGTATCTGTGTCACACAACGTCTCTGCTATTCTTGATGATTAACTAGGAGTTACTCAGCCGAAAAATAGAACAAAGGCCATGTAGATTGTGGTCATTTTAAATAATTAAAATAATTACACTAACCATTAGTTCCAGATCATTTGCCTGCTGTGTATACTGATGGCAACTTATGCTGCAGATAGCATTAATGGATAATGGGCCTCACATCTGATTGTTAAGCACAGTTACCGACTTCTCCTCAAAGGAAGAAACAATAGATGGCAGCATGGGGGCGGGACTTGAGGGTGTGATTTATGCAAATCATGCCTGAAGCCCCACCCCCTACTTGATCACAGCTGCCATTTATAGGGTTACTAAGGATGGGGCGGGACTTGATGTTGGGGCTTATAGCATTCATTTGCATTAGATTACTGCCTCAAGCCCATCCTTGGGGGATTTTCCGGCTCTAATGGTGCAATGCCCAAATATCTTATAATAATATATTAGTCTCCTAGAAATTCCGGGGAGAGATGACAACTATGGGCCTGATCCAGACTTCATAACGACAGCTCATTTACACAAGCTGCGGAGGGAGGCATTTATATTGTACAGTATGGGCGGGGTTAGGCACTTATGTACAATGACGCAATACGTACGACCAGAGATACGCAAGGAAAAGTTAAAGTAGGGTTCTGAACACGTAAGTCAGCTAAGTTATGTGCGTGTGAGAGGAGCGCCAGGGGGAGTGCTTTATACTTAGTAGTGCGTAATTTAGGCACGCTTGTGTGCGTAAAACGACCTTAGGTTTGGATCAGGTCCTATGTTCTTAAGCGTATTTGAAGTCCTTCAGACAGCGGGGCTGGGGACACACATCGTTAATGCAAGGTGGGGGGGGTTGGGAGGAATGGCATGGCCCTTATGTACTATTGCACCTTCATACTATCCAGACTTCCACATTGTCCCTATGTTACTCAGGGACGGTGCATAAATATTAAAGTAGGGTCCTGCAATCGTAGCTCCACACGTGGGTGTTATGATACGTTGGGGATCCGGCTTTGGATCTCCACGGACACGGAGCTCAGAGCATTGAGCGCAGCAGCGGCAGAGAGGTCTGAATCAGGTCCATGGAAAGGAGGATCCAATGAGAGAAAGTATAAAGCTGGCCACACACTAGAACAATTATTGCTCCCAGCAGGAGGTTCCATTCTGGGACGTTTTTCTAATTCATCGAAGGTTTCAGAAATCCATCTGCAAAACACACTAGAGCGATTTTTGGCCCAATCGTTGATAATTGTAGGATCAGGCCAATCTAGTTTGTGTGTTCAGCTTAACTGAAAGCAGAAGCTTAATGTTTTGTTGGAGACATATAGGGCTGGATCCAGACTTAAGTAATTGCTTGAACTTAGTTACTCCTGGGCTAAACCATGTTGATTTCAGGGGGAGTCAAGTTCATTGTATTCTTTGCATGCAGGGATATATCTTTGAGTTGCTTTCTGCACACAGATACTGACCAGCTTTACTGTTATTTAGACTTGGGATAGGAAACATCACCTCTCAAGTCTAATACTGTTCGCAACAGATGAAATATGACTCCCCTGCAATCAGCATGGTTTAGCCCAGGAGTAACTCATTTCAAGCACTTAGTTAAGTCTGGATCCAGCCCTTAATGAGTAACTAATTTTAATTGATCAGCTTGTTATCGTTTGCAGACTTACCATAATTACTCAACATCTGCAGCCCATTATTGATTGGATTGTACTTGATTAGGTCTGACACACACGTAAAGGAGGTCATTGGTTACAGGCTCCACCCCATGTGACATTACTAGTGTGAGTGTCAGCGCCCATCAGGCTCCTCCCATTCACACAAGCAGGGCAGACGCTTTAAAAAAAGAAAAATAGGACTGCGTTCTGATGGCGGCACTCCGACGTGCTCATTGACAGAACAAAAAAAACAGCGATTTCTGACTCTAGCAATTGTAAACCATCCACTTATCATAAAACTGAATCTAGTCCAATAATGTTACTAATAATAATAGTAATGAATAAATAATAATTGTGAAAGTTGGGTGTGGATTCCCGCTGAGAACGGCACTTTTTCGAAAGGGTTATTTTCAAGACCCCATTCCCAAAGACGGAGCTCGTCAGAAACCTACTGTCACGCCGCAGACAGGAAAGTGACGCTCTCTATCTCCCCAATATTAATTCTTACCCTAACCCTCCCCTTACATTACCCTAACCCTTCCTTCCCCGCAGCCTAACCCTAAGACTTCCACCCCCACAGCCTAACCCTAAGTTTTCCCTTCTAGGCTCCATCCCCTCTCCCCAGCACAACCCTAAGTCTCCCTTCTAGGCTCCATCCCCTCTCTGTAGCCTAACCCTAAGTCTCCCTTTCTCCCAACCATCCCCTCCCCGCAGCCTAACCCTAAGTCCACCCGACTAACATACATCCTCTCCCCTGCACTACCCTGTCCGGTTGTTCGGGAAGACTCCGGCCCGGTGGCGGTTCTGCACCGGTATTTTGGAAAAAGGGCCGTATTCTAAAATACTCACAGCCAACAACTATCTGTCGGCTGTGTGTAAATCTAAAATGGGTGTTCGCAGTGGCGAGCGAATCCCGTGAAAGTGTTACCCTTAACTAGCTGGTCTCCATAGACAACTGCTCCCACAGCCCTAGAAGTGATCTTTGAAGAATCATTTCTCTTTCAATGACCAGCAGGGAGCAGTTGGTGCTACCCGGGTTATGCCCTCTGTGACTGTAATTTGCATAGCATTGTAAAACTTTTTATGGTGACAAATGTCTGCTCCACTTGGACTTAGCTGCTGAAGTTGGTGACCTTGTAGTTTGCAGAAACCCTTGGGAGGAGAACACGAGACATCATCTGCTCGGCTGTAGCTGCGTGCAAGAGCTTGTAAAGGATGGGAACATGTCACTAGGGCATTGTGCATTCGGTGTCATTGTGTGTGAGTGCATGGCTAGAGCCCTGTGGTGCCGTCTGGCACATGTGTGACCGGCTTTCCATCTGCTCCTAGTCATGCACAGGCAGGGAGCAACCATTGCTCTCTGCGTGATAGCACTGCAGTCCTCCCGACATTATCGCTGTTTTATTATGTACGAGGTCCATCAAAAGCCCATCTGGCGTGTGCGTTCTACACTAGTGAGCCGGCAGCAGTGTGAGCCGGGTTCCTTGTCATACGCTTGTACTGTATAATCTGCACGACTGCTTCCGATCCTACCAACCGTCTGCAACCTAGAACCAGATCCAGCTTCTGTGTTATCTGTGTTATCCAGAACAAATGAAAGGAGGAGGATCAGATATCAGAAAACTCTGATCCTCGCTATCCAGACGTGTGTGCGTGTGCTTTCTAACTACTCCCAATCGTGTAGATGGACCTCCGACAGTCAGGGGTACCCAGGGTTGCCGACTCTCCCGGAATGTCCGGGAGACTCCCCAAAATTCAGGCAGTTCTCCGGGTATCCCAGGAGAGCCTGCAAATCTCCGGCAAGGGACTTGAGGCTTGTGGTTTCCTGCCGACTCAAATTCAAGGAAACCACTTCCTCAAGTCCTGCCCCCTGCCTAGCAACACTAGTATACTAGTGTTGCTAGGGACAGGAAGGGACTTGATGCTGCAATTTGCATCATCAAGCCTTGTCCCCAACCCTGATAAGCCCAAAAATGGGCAATCAATAGTCAAGAGGCGGGGCTTAATGACATGATTTGCATAAATTGTGCTGTTAAGCCCCGCCCCCTGCATGCATCTATGGCTTAGCTCCGGGGTCCGTTATGTTTTCTGTCTCAGAAACCCACACCATGATAGGGTCATCACTATAAGATCGGCTGTATGTTTGTTCGATAGTTCAAAAAAAACAAAAAACACATATATTATGTCAACTGCAGACCCTCCAACATGACCCATTCCATTAGGTACAAAATACTCTGCTCCTGAGCTTCCAACTCTCAGTTTCTATGGTAACCACCTGCGCTGAAGAGAAAAATGTTTTTCAAACATCAGTTAACTCAATAAAACCAAGTGAGTGAAAGTTGGAAGCTCAGGAGCGGAGTATTGTTTACCTAATGGAAGGGGACATGTTGGATGGCCTACGACTGGGGTACCAGGTTCACCCATATTTGTTCAACATGGAATCCCTCCATAAATTCAAGATACTGTCAATCGTCATTCTCTTGTCCTTCCACCTAATCTGCCCTGTTCTCTGTCTCGTCTATCAGCTTCTTAGGTGCGTTTAATTAAGAATTAACCTATGGCATAAACGTGGTGATACTGACTACAGGAGCTATGTAGGACTTAGGAATGAAGTTTAGCACATAGTTATTTTAGTAAGAAGAGAGAAGAGTGGGGGGAGGGATTTAATGAGCCAGGGAGGGTTGGGGGAAGGGGCGCACCCTCCAGATGTTAAGTACGTTTTACTTGCGTATCGCCTATCATACGGAACTCAAGGCCGACAGGACAATTCCACCCCTCCACCCGCAAAAAGTATGCAAAGTGGGCGGCCCTAGGGCTTGTGTATGCCCCCCCTTCCCAAAAAAAAACCCCAAAAATTTTAATTAAAAAAAAAGGCTTGCATGTGTGAAGTAAAGGCCCCACGCCTAATCATCCCGGCGGCTCTGTACTCTGCGGATCAATGGTCGGATTGAGCGCTGAACTGCAAGTGTGACTTAAGGCTACCTTATGACAGCATAAGGCACTTAATATGCACGTGGGAGGTGAGTGACAGGGGCAGTTCACCCCCCTCTCTCGTGCGGATTCAGACACCCTCACACGTACGCAAAACGTGTGGGGGCGTGGATGTGGATCAGGTCCTCTGTTATTCATCTGAAGTCTAGGGGCCAGATTTACTAAATGTGCAGGTTTGGAAAAGTGGAGATGTTGCCCATAGCAACCAATCAGATTTTAGCTCTCCTTTAACTTTCCTAATACATCCTAGAAAATGTCAGCTAGAATTGGTTGATTGGTTGCTATGGGCAACATCTTCACTTTTCCAAACCGTCAGTTTAGTAAATCTGGGCCTGAGTCTGTGGGATTGTATTACGATCAGTTAGAACTGATGCAAATGAAAAATACACTGCAATCCGACAGAAACTCAGACATTCAGCAAAAGTCATATGTCTGAATCCAACCCCTGGAGAGTAACTATAAGATCATGTAATATTTAAACATAATATCAAAGTCCCGGCCTTTTAACAAGATTCCATCTAAAGATCTCCTAAGAGACACATTCCAAAGGCATTTGTGCAGATTACCAGGGTGCTTTTGTGAAAGGTAACTGTGATGCCTGATAAAGCGTCTGCTGTATGTTCCTTTATCTCTCTTTATATTTTCCCATTGCTCGTTCCTGCATGCGTGTATACCAGTCCTCTGAGAGCTGGAGAGACGCTGATGTGATGTGTGAGTATGTGGGATACCTCCGGGGTCTGGCTTCAGTGCTTAGAGGAATCAAAGCGTTAAAACGATAGTTCTTCTGAGCCCCCGGTGGGTTTGGAGAGCGCGTAGCTCTACTCTGGGGCCTGTGAGCGTGATTAAATCTGAGTTACCCCTTTGACTATGTTCAAAGTTATATCACTGCTATGCAGGGTTGCCGACACTCCCAGAATATCTGGAAGACTCCAAAATTTGGGCGGTTCTCCTGGTATCCCGGGAGAACCAGCAAACTTCCCGCAAGCTCCAACAGCTATCAATCTATATTGTAACCTACAGTTACTAGGGATGGGCGGGACTTGATGATATCATGATTTGGAATTGTGGAGATGTTGCTCATAGCAACCAATCAGATTGTAGATCTCATTTAACTACTGCATACTAGAGAATGTCAGCTAGAATCTGATTTGTTGCTATGGGCAACATTTCCACTTTTCCAAGCCCACAGGTTAGTAAATCTGGCAGTAAGGGTCAAATTGACTAAGCTACGGGAAAGGAAAAGTGGAGATGTTGCCCATAACAACCAATCAGATTGCAGCTTTCCCTTTCCTATCACATACTTTTCCACAGCTTAGTAAATCTGGCTCTAAACGGGTCTGTTGTCCAATGGCAGGTTTCTGCTTTAGTACAAACAATACATGACACGAAAACGCTCTTGTAACATCTGGGAATCTTATCAACCTGACAGCACAGATGTGCCCAAACAAAGAACATCTGCATGCGATTCGCTGCTCATTCATTAAACAACATGTTTTTAGCGCTTGGCATATTAAACATCAGATCTGTTCCCATCACTTTCTCAGCCTTTTCAAAACAGATCCATTTACTTCTCAGTGTTTTAGACAGGTCATCGATAGCAGACCAAAAGCCCCGTCCATTTGTCATTTCCAATTAAATGCACAGTATTGTTGGAGACAGTGCTGCTAATATGCTCTGACTTCCACAAGAGCCCTGCTTCATATTGAAATGATTATTTAAAATAGATTCATTATTCCACAGCGTCTTTAACACCGGTAACAATTGAATTTCTTTCTTTCTTTCTTATATGGAAATAGAATATAACCAAGTTCAAAGGCATGGGGCCTGATCCAGAGCTACGAAATTGGCCGATTTCGAGCGAGCGTACAACCGTTTTTTGCGTATTTTCGTACGCATGCCCAGTATGACAGCTTCCGGTCGGCTGGACGACATGAGCGTATAGCGGTCGTCTGTGATGTTAATCAGCTGCAGCGTCACTTTTAGCTTTTCTATAAAGATAGTAATGAAAGTATTCACTGACAATTTAATAATCAATAAATACTAACACTTTTATTGTAAAATAGTTTTCCTGGCAGTGCTAGATACACCTATGGGTGGAGCTATTCACAGGACACACCTCTTTGGTGCTACAGGACACACCCCTTTGGTGTAGCGCCTTGATAGTGCTCCTACAATCTCCCTGATATTCATTTGTAAAAGTAGGCAACCATGCTTTAACACCAGTAACAATTGAATTTCTTTCTTTCTTTCTTTTATGGAAATAGAATAAAACCAAGTTCAAAGGCATTGTGTATATAGTAGGAGTTACTAAGTAAGTGCTCTTAAATAGTTCTCTTATAGATCTCTTCTATGCCAACTAAGTTACAAGGCAATCCATTAGCAAACTTAGAACAAATGCCTTATTGGCTGCCGAAACATAGAAAGTGATGGCAGATAAGAGCCATTTGCCCAAAACCTAGACCCTAACTGACCACTCTTCTGTTTATACACATGCCCTTGTGTTCTAATGTACCTCTTCCTCTACCCTCCTCTAGCTGGTTACACCCCTTGATATATGTGAAAGCTGCTATCATATCCCGCGTCCCTTCTCTGCTTCAAGCTATACATGTTTATTTCCTCTAGTCTGTCTCTGTATGGTGTGTGACACAGGCCATGCACTATTTAAGTTGCTCTACTTTTGCACAGTCTCTAATGTATTCATGTTTTTCTGGAGATACGGCCTTCAGAACGGAACACAGTGTTTCAAGGGAGGCCGCACCAATGACCTATAAAGTGACATTATTACTTTCTCTTTCTTTGCTTCTTCATTTTTTTTATATTCTACCTTATCCTTATTTCACCAGTATGACCTTTTTTTTGGCTGCCGCTGGATACAACATTGATCTCTAGGTACAAAGGAATTATATGCCCTAAGCAGAGCAGAGCTTTGTCCTATCCAAGGATAAGCAAAACAAGCAGCTAACAAGTGGTTGGCAATTAAGCAATAAATGTAGTAACATTTTCAAGAGGACAGTTATTTCTTTGCCCGTTGATTAGTAATCTCATTGTCCTATCATGCCCGATAATCTGTCTGAACTACCAGATATAATGGAAAATATGGTGTTTTTTGTGTCGTTTTAAGTGCAAACAAATCGGAATTGTTAAGGTCCTGTATCAGAAGTCCATTTGAGCATTGGGACTGGTTACCTAAGCGCTCACAATTGGATCCTTGTATACTGCGCGGATCCTCTGTAGATTTGGGAGTTGGTAATGGTTAAAACAAAGTGTTCCCTGTCACTGTAGCTATGGAAAAAGGAAGAAAGGGGCAATTACAAACGCTCAATTATCTTAACCCGCTAATAAATTCTTATTTCATTTAAATATGCCAGTGTGGTTTTATGCCAATGATTTATTTTGATCAAATTAGTAGTTATAATCACAGTGAGACTTCATAGTACATGACGCTCCTCAAATTGAAGTCTGATCGAGCATAATGATGACATATTCCTTATAAATTATACCATGTTTTATGCAGATGAAACATTTTTTTTTCCTTTCGCTCTTATCTTTTGCATTTTATAAAGGGAGCATTTGTCGCTGCACTCTCTGGCCAGTCCTTAAGTGTGACATTGGGCCTGATCCAGACCTCCCCCCGCCGCTGTAGTTACGGCCAGCGGATGTGTAACAGTTTTGCTGATCTGCGCACCAGCGAGGACACTAATTCTGGATCATGCCTCCGTAACTGCAGCGTAGTTATGGAGGTAGAGGCGGGGAGCACCGTAACTACGCTGCAGTTATGGTAGGGGGAGAGTCAGGGAAATTAGGTTGGAGGGACAGTGTTAGGGACATTAGATACAATGAGCCTGATCCAGACTGCCGCCGATGCGCACAGCGTATTGCCATGCACTCCCCCCGACATTTGCTCGGGTCCCGGCGTAATTACACACGGTTATGCCGGCTGAAGTTAGGGTAGCCTTCAGCCGGCGTTACAGAGTGTAATTACGCCTGGACAGGGGGAGTGCGTAAGAGCTACGCTGGCCGTAATTACGAACAGCGGCTCAGCGTAGCTCTGGATCAGACCCATTGTCCATACACACTTTAAGTGATCAAAATGATCAATGGGCCTGATCCAGACTTAATAACGGCACACAGCGTGCGTAAATCTGGCTGTGGGAATGCACTGTGCTTGCACGCAACAGATATTACACATCATAACTCCATACATGACATAACTCGTTACATTACATACGGTTGGTCCAGTCACACCAGTACCGCCCATAGGGGGGATTCATTTGCTGTTCAGAAGGCAGAATTTCGCCAATAATACAGTCAGCTGCTCAATCACTGGCGAAATACTAAGAATTACATATATTCCTATTGGGAACATGACGAATGGCCCTATTTCAGGGAGGTACCTGTTCCCAATAGCTAATACCTGAAGGGGGAAGGTTAGGGTTAGGCTGCAGATAGGGTGGGGTTAATCACATCCCTCTGGATGAAACCCTATATCATAGTTGCCGGCTCTTTCTCTCAGAATCCGGAAGAGCCGGCAAATCTCCCGGATGTAGGCGTGAGACCAGGGATTTAATTAAAATCACTGCCTCAGCCCCCTGAGCATTACTAAGTATGGGCGGGGCCTTGATTACATGAAGTTCTGCCCACACATAGTAACCTTATGATTTGATTGGACAAAGGGTGGGGCTTCAGGAATGATCTGCATAAATCACACCCTTAAGCCCTGCTCCATGCAGATGTCTCTTGTTTATCCAGAGAGTATGTACGACCAAGGGGGGTGTATAGTAATTATGATAGCGTAAATATGCTATGCATTGAAACCGTAAAGAGAACGTAGCTCTGGATCTGGTCCTTTATTGTCACCATAGCTGCCTGTTAGTGCTTTATAAACGTGAATGCTCACCCTTGTCTGTATTTCTTCACATGTCCAATTATAATCCAGACACTTACTGATTTATTATTGAGGTTTAAAGACAGATGCACATCGGACAATGAACTGGAAGTATTACTGTCTGGTTAGAACTCTTAGGAACAGATTTACTAAGCTGTGGGTTTGGAAAAGTGGAGATGTTGCCCATAGCAACCAATCAAATACTAGCTCTCACTTTCCTATTACATACTAGAGAATGTCAGCTAGAATCTAACTGGTTGCTATGGAAAAGTAGGAGATGTTACCCATAGCAACCAATCAGATTCTAGCTGACATTCTCTAGTATGTAATAGAAAGTGAGAGCTAGTATTTGATTGGTTGCAATGGGCAACATCTCCACTTTTCCAAACCCGCAGCTTGCTAAATCTGGCCCTTAGTATTATAGAAGACATATATTGAGCATGTTAATGATGACTGCACACTCCTGTCATGTATGTAACAGTCTACTTATTATCTGCTTCTATTCCTGGTAGGATTCTGCTGACTGTAGTGGTCATATTCCGAATCCTGATTGTGGCTATTGTTGGAGAGACAGTCTATGAGGACGAGCAGACTATGTTTATGTGCAACACTCTTCAACCCGGTTGCAACCAAGCCTGCTACGACCGAGCATTCCCAATCTCGCACATCCGGTACTGGGTCTTCCAAATAATCCTAGTCTGCACTCCAAGCCTCTGCTTCATCACCTACTCCGTCCACCAGTCTGCCAAGCAGAGAGACCGGAGATACTCCTTCCTCTACCCCCTGCTAGAGAAGGAACTACCTCGAGAGACCCGAAGGATGAAAAACATCAATGGAATCTTAATGCAGAACCCAGACCTATCATCCAAGGACGAACCGGACTGCCTGGAGGTCAAGGAGATCCCAAGCACTCCTAAAAAAGTGGCCAAGAGCCCCAAAGTTAAACGCCAAGAGGGCATCTCCCGCTTTTACATCATTCAGGTATTCTTTAGGAATGCTTTGGAGATTGGCTTTCTTGCAGGACAGTACTTTCTTTACGGCTTCACCGTGCCGCCCATCTTCGAGTGCGACCGCTACCCCTGTGTCAAGGAGGTAGAGTGCTATGTGTCTCGGCCCACTGAGAAGACAGTCTTCCTGGTTTTCATGTTTGCCGTAAGCGGCATCTGCGTCCTCCTTAACTTAGCCGAGCTCAACCACCTCGGGTGGAGGAAAATCAAAACAGCCATGAGGGGCGTTCAGGCTCGCAGGAAGTCAGTGTGCGAAGTGCGCAAAAAAGAGCCGTCTACTCTGGCTCAAGTGCCAACGTTGGGGAGGACACAGTCCAGCGAGTCGGCTTATGTTTGACCCTCTCCCCCCTGTGTGGTGGAGCCGATTGGTTTAGAGCTCTCGAATGGCTTCTGTCTTCCAAACACCAGTGGAGACCCGTGAAACTTTACTAGCAGCCTATCAATAATCATGACTGCTGGTGTGTAATGGGAAGCAGCATCTGGTAGGGGAGCATGGGGGGAGGGGGGGACCTAAGTTTAGGGTGGGGGACAGACAATATGAACATGTTTTTGTTTTTTTTTAAGACATTTTGGGCCTGTAAAGTGAAGGATATGCTCAGTACTATTATTTTCTGCAAATGATCTTGTTTTTATTATGCCAGCCACAGAATTGGCTAATGATGGAAAGGAATGTTCTTGGATTACTAAAACCAGGTTGTGTATAAATTTTAAAAAAAAAAGAGATCTGCACTAACACTTAAGAAGCCATAAGAACAGGCAGGGAGGACACACATAGGGGTACTTTAGAGAGGTGTCTCAAATCCTCTCACGACTGTTATATACCTCTCACGTCTCACTCACAGCAAACTCCCTCCTATAAATTCCTCATTTACACCTCACCTTCCGCAAAAATAGATTTGCCAATTACAAAACCTGCTAATGATTCAGGGTTTTTTTTTTTTATCATTTCTCTAACACATATGATGAGAGTGGATTATAGGAGCGCAGGGCCAGGAACGACCCTCAGGACAGGTAAAGGGAAAGGGGGAACAAAGGGAGAAGCTGAATGGGGGAACACTGCACCATAGCGGAGACCGATTGTGGAAACGCAGGGACACCAAGGAAGCAGGGTGAGGGAACACTGTAACAGAGAGTAGGGAGGGTGAGTGAACACTGTAACAGAGAGAAGGCAGGGAGACGGAACACTGTAACAGAGAGTAGGGAGGGTGAGGGAACACTGTAACAGAGAGAAGGCAGGGTGACGGAACACTGTAACAGAGAGAAGGCAGGGTGACGGAACACTGTAACAGAGAGAAGGCAGGGTGAGTGAACACTGTAACAGAGAGAAGGCAGGGTGATGGAACACTGTAACAGAGAGAAGGCAGGGTGACGGAACACTGTAACAGAGAGAAGGTAGGGTGAGTGAACACTGTAACAGACAGAAGGCAGGGTAAAGGAACACTGTAACACAGAGTAGGCAGGTTGACGAAACACTGAAATCCAAGGGAATACCCTGGAGGTAGGATAAAGGAATTCTGGAACACCAAGAATTAGGATGACTAAATGATGGAACATCAAGGAGGAAGGGTAGTGGGGCACTGGAACAACAGAGGGGCAGATCGAGTGAATGCTGTAACAACAAGTGGTAGAGCTTACAGGCTTCAAAGCAGGTTTATTATAATGAGAAACAATTACAGGAACAGAACAACTTTGGATAATAAAAAAAAAAGTGCAGCTTAAATTTAAATACTTTTGCATGTTAAAACTAAATATTAAGATTGTATTTTTGCAAGATGAGATTATGCCTCCAAGGAGGGGAACATCTAATCAAAGGGAAATAAGGAGCGTATTTAGTGGTTGTGAATTCAGCATGCTGTGGTGCTATCTTCAGTTTTATACAATATCATTATCATCAGCATTAATACATAAATAATCAGTATATTCCACCCGCCACACATCACTTTATAAAAGAGATCTGATTAATTGAAGTAATCAGGACAGGGAAGTTTCCAGTCTCAAGCGAGGAGGTTACAAACACACTCATAAAACCGATTCCAAGTAGAGGATCTACATAGATTGCGTAAAGGACCTACTACTCATGCGTAGTGGATCCTTTACTAAGGATACGCACCTAAGAAGCGACTGCTTAGGTGTGAATATAGGCCATAGTTATTAAAAAACTTTTTTTTTTGCAGACATTGACTGATTTTTTTAATTGGGGTCCTTCTAAAGCGACCCAATCACCAACTGATTTGGAAGGTTTGGTTTGTAGAACATTAGGCCACTATTGATGACACTTCTATAGGGAATAAGAGAATATCCATACGGATGAACCCAACAGACCAGCATATACGACCATCAGCCAAATGCACTAAAATGATGCCATTGTTTTTGCGAAAAGGCTGAATTCCTGAATCTATACGTATGAGGGCAACTTAGGACTCCTTTACCAGTGTAAACAAACCCAGCTTATGTAGCAACCACTTATCCTTAACAAAACACTCCTCCTTTCTAGACTAGACCTTAGGTTCAAGGTCTAGTTTACTCTTGTATAGTAAATATTCCCAGCATGCATTTCTCTTACTTATTCAGAGAGAGCCCAGCATACAAAATGTGATATCTTTCTACATTTATCTATATAATCTGACGTGTATGGTGCTAAATTTCATTGCTGAACCATTAGGCTGGAGGGGGGGTTTGGGTAAGTCAGCTGTAGGCAATGAAGATACAAAAAAATAATGATTGCAATGTGTGAGTTTGAAGGGTCTCAATTAGTTATTCCAAAATGAAATAGGACCGGATCCAGACCGTATGTACAAGGGTTTAAAAGTCCGCATGGAAGAGGGGAGTGAACTCTGTCTTGCGGATACGCTGCCACTGATTTGCGCATGACATTAACCCATTATTGACCATAATGGATCATTTAAATCGCCTCCCTTGCCCACATTGCCGGGCGGAGGGGAAGACCCGACTCCTTCGGACGGATGTACTATAACACAGTACTGAGTACTGTACAATAGCAGATTTGTGCGTAGCTTGCGCTTTAAATTCTGGAGGGCGTATGCAGCCTTCCCTCCCTTGGCATAAGTAGGTTGTCATACGTATGTTTGGATCCAGCCCTTTACATAATGATTTATTTATACACACGGTATATATATAGTTGCTCTGACATTGTATAGAAAGGGGTTATGAAATTATTATTTTATTTTAGGAAAACAAATTTGTCAAATTGGTCCCACGGCTAATAACATACATTTACTTAATATATATATATTTCGCAAAACTTGCATGTAATGGTACCTTGTACCTAAAAAAGACGCCTGGATTTGGACCCAAAAGCTATTTTGTACGCAAATCTATGTATTCTGGACATGAAATGTATTTTTGGTTTGTTTGTTTTATATACTATGAGATGGTATGCAAGCATGTGTTTAATAATTATATGGGATCTGTTTCAGTAACAAAAAATGTGGGCGGGAACGTCACTAATTATCATGTTAATGGTTTTAGGGTTAATTAACGGAATCAGTGTGGGGGGGGGGAACCAAATCCAATTGGTGTTAATACTTTTTTTTTTTTATTGCTTTCACTAAAACTGCCTGCGTTTAGAAATAATTCCTCAGGAGAGATAAGGCAGCGGGCACCCCTTACTAACGGATGCACGCGGAGTGATTAAGCCATTGTCGTCTTAGGCCGCGCCGCCTGTCACGGTGTTTCGGGCCTGCACGAAACTCACACATCAGGTCAGACTCAGGATACAGCAGAGTGAACGCAACAATGTTTGTATCAACCAAATATTAGCAAATCGCCTATTAAAGCCAAGGGGAGGTGGGGGCATGGGGTGGGTTCAATGATGATGCAATGCAGGATTTAACTGTAATACAGGTGCAATATTCCCAAAATTACAAGTCTCAGGCATACTATGGAGAATCTATGAATTAATAAATGCTGATGTGTCTTCTCAATGTTACATGGCTACGTTATTGTAAAATGACTGTTGAAGTGGTTTTCGTCAACTGGAGTATGATGCACAAAGGGCACGTTTCATGGTTCCATTCTGTCTGCACTATCCTGTATTGGGAGGGACACAGGCCTCGTCTCTAAGCTCCGCCCTGGAGTAGGAGGAGCCTATCCCATGCCTTAAAGTGCTCTACTTTCTGTGTAACTGTAGAGCAGGTCTCCTTGTTGGAAAGCAGCTGTGTTCATTACTGACTGACAAATGAAGTACTCATATGTTACTTGATTCAGGGGAAGATCTTGAAAACATGGACTGTTATACCCCTTTCACATCACCATGAAATACCCAGGATTTTCGCCAAAAACCCGGGTCTCGGCAGAATCCCGGGTATTTCGTGGAGATGTGAAAGGGGTACTCCCGGTGTCAGAAGACCCAGGAATTCAACCCGGGTAAAAAGAAGTGTTATTCCCGGGTCCGACACGGGTAGGGGTGCAGTGTGAAAGGTCCGGGTAGCACCTAACGCACTTGATTGGTGCAATTTTTTTTACCGTTGCCCTGGCAACAAGTGTTGCCAGAGCAACGGTAAAAAAAATTACTCTGTCTGATGACGACAGGGTCAAACCGGGTCTCTGAATTTCCCGGGTCTGCCCTGCAGTGTGAAACGGGGTCTGTGAACCCGGGATATTGCCGGGGTGGTGATGTGAAAGGGGTATAAGGGGTCTCTGAGAGATGTGTGTGGGAAACATTGCTGTAGAGTTAGACACAATGGGGCAGATCCAGAGCTATGGCCGCCCGTGATTTTACGCTTGCCCTGTCAGTGTAAAAGCACCCATTAGCGCTTACTGCACATGCGCGCAGTAGATCTTACGCAACGTAACTCTGAGCGTATGGGCCTTGAGCGTGACAGCTTCGTATCAAGGCATGAAGGGGCGTGTCAGCCAGCCATACGACACCTGTAATTGCGCTTTGGGGGCGGGTGAGGCATTTAAACGAACAGTATGGGCGTGCTTAGCAGCGTAACTACGCATGGAGACTACGGCGCCAGCAGTTACGCTCTGAAAAATTAAGGTAGGGTTCGGTCGGCGTAAAAACGGCAAAAGTACGTACGAGCAAGGGGAGGGGCTTGGGGCGTGTTTGGTAGGTACGCTGGCGTAAACACGCTACACACAGGGGCGTATTATTTGCGTAGGTCTGGATCAGGCCCAATGCCTCTAATCTCTCTTCTATATGGGCGGTTTACCAGTACAATGGCTTGATTTGCGACATCTTGTAGAAGATGAATGTTAATTGCCGGCAGTCACCAATATCAATGAGAGCTAACCTCAGCCCCCGCCCTCACAGCTTGCTGCTGTTGGTAACGGGTCAAAATAGGTGCTCGTTCCCAGTGGCTTATGGCTGTATCATTGTACAATAGACAACCACATCCCCTTCTATATGTATTACCCTGTAGAGGGAGCTATACATTCCATACATCATTACGCTCTTCTATATGTATTACCCTGTAGAGGAACATATACATTCCCCACGTCACTGATCTCTTATATATGTATTACTAGGTAGAGGGACACATACATTCCATACATCATTATGCTCTTCTATATGTATTACCCGGTAGAGGGAGAAATAAATTCCATTCTTCACTGATCTCTTCTATATGTATTACCCGGTACAGGGAGCTATACATTCCATACATCATTACGCTCTTCTATATGTATTACCCGGTAGAGGGAGCTATACATTCCATACATCATTACGCTCTTCTATATGTATTACCTGGTAGAGGAAGAAATACATTCCATACGTCACTGGTCTCTTCTATATGTATTACCAGGTACAGGGAGAAATTCTCCCTCTCCCTTTCCCTCTCCAAAAAGTTTCTTTTTAAATTAATCTGACATTATATCAGCCATTCTGAGCCGTCCCCATGGAGTAGCAATGATGTGTCGCTGCTATAAGGTGGACCACAACATCCCATTATAACGGACCTCTATTACCTGTGTATGGCACACTTCACGCCTGAGACCATCAGTGCTGCTGGTATACTAGTGCATGCCATTGAGCTAGTACAGAAATACACACACTCAGGCTCTTTCTGCTGCCTGCATTATTCCTGGAATGCAGCATTTGCCATGCAATACATCAAGGTCTGCGGATAAAGGAGACGTGCCGCATACAGAAGGCTAACAGAGGAAGGCAGGAAACGTGGCTGAAGTGTCCAATTTCTGCCTATTCACTCAGACCGCCTGCTTCTAACAACTAAGTGAAGCTGAGCAATCAAGTGCTATTTAAATGGAGTTAATTCCATATTGTGCAGTAACTGAAACTCCTTGAGCCTCATTGACCCAGAACACAAGAGCAGACATTATGTGCTTTAATGGCTGCAGCTGGCGCTGTGTTTCGGCCTGTCTTGGAACAGTTAAAAAAAAAAGATTTCATGAACAGGGCAGAACAACAAGGTAGCCTCGGAGACTAGCACACTCTCTCCGCGACACGCCAGCCCCCGTCGTTGTCTTTCTGCCGCGACATCCGCAGGGCAACCTCACGGCTAAATTTAGATTGCAAAAAGGACAGAACAGAGAAAAAAAAAAAACCCCGTTTACAAATTCAGTGTTTCTATTTCAGT
>WWET01003147.1:105172-128055 GCA_011038615.1 Limnodynastes dumerilii | reverse complement strand
GGGCATAGCGCTGCAGCCTGTCAGTGTGTGGGGTTCTGCAGCACGATTATCTGCAATGCCCACACACTGCACGATTTTGCTGGCGATAACCGATCATTTTTATTGCAAACCACCCGATCAGATTATCGTGCCGGAGCCATTTTTTTTTAGATAATCGCCCGTTTCTGTCAATTATCGGCACCACACACTAGAGCGATAATTCGGCCAATCCACGATAATTGCTAAATCGGCACGATTATCGCTCTAGTGTGTGGCCAGCTTTAGACAGATGAGGAACAATACAGCTCCAATAACTTGGTAAAGGTCCAATAATTGAAATCGGCCACACATTACACGATATTGGACACTACTGTCAATATCGCCCTTATAGGCACTATGAATTATTCTGATTGTCCAACACATGGAGTCTGCAGCAAAGTCTTATACTAATTGTTCAGGGTATTATGGGAAATCTATTTACACAATAACTGGAGTCTGGAGAGCAACAAGTCTACCAAATATAGTTAATGTGTTCATGTTAGATTGAGTACTCATGCTCCTGTGCTGTAAAAATAGTTTTTTTAGTCTAATCAAAAGTTTGTGCTGCCCTAGTGTGATACAAGTAGGAATGTTCATGCTTTGCCCTGTGTCTTGTATGCTACAAATATTTTTAGTTGTTTATTCTTGGTCTTGATTGGTCATGCCCACAGATCTCTCCTCCAGAACTAAATTCCTTCACAAGCCCTTTTACACCCACATTTGTACTTGGTGCCAATTGTGCACTTCAGAAACATGACAGGAGAGGGCGCTATTGACTTGTTAATTTCATACAATATAACCAAAAAAAAATCCCGGATAAATGTTCCCTTATATAGGGGCACCTGCTCTGTTCAGTTTTTTTTTTTTTGGGAGGGGGAAGAGGGGTGCTTATGTTTTATAAGACACACTTGGCCTGATCCAGAGGTGAGCGTCCACCAGGATTCTGTACGTCAGTTGACTTTGCGCATGCACAGAACCAAAGACCATGCATTCCCGTCCCTTCCAGGGCTCTTGCGTTGAGGGGGGTGTAGAGGGAGGAAAGGGGTGGAGGGACATAGGCAATGTACAGTAAGGACGTAGTCAGCAAGAGCACCCGATCCAGAGCCAAACGCAGATGGAACTAAGAAATATTTGCACCAGCCACAAGTCATGTGTAAGTCTGGGGGCACACAGTAAATGAGCTATTTAACCCTAACCCTCCCTGGCCTACAGCCTAACCCTAACCGCCTATGCCCTGCAGCCTACCACTAACCCTCCATGCTCCGCAGCCTAACCGTCCATGCCCCGCAGCCTAACCCTAAACGTCCATGCCCCGCAGCCTAACCCTAAACGTTCATGACCCGCAGCCTAACCCTAACCCTCCATGCCCTGCAGCCTAACCCTAACCCTCCATGCCCCGCAGCCTAAGCCTAACCCTAACCTACCCATTGCAGCCTAACCCTAATCTACCCACCGCATCCTCCCATTTCCAATAGCAAATTTATATTTTCAGCCTATTTTGAACAATGATGAATGGCGGCTGTATCATGTTCAAAATATGGCCGCTCGACCTGGCAACCACATCCCAATTACGGAACCACGCAAGTACGACATGTGCGCCGCCTGCTTATTTGTGCTGTGATCTGGGTCAGGCTCATTAACACATAGGGCTTTAACAGGACCCAAAGCAGCCGCTGCAGTCGGTGCACCTACAGTGGTCCACTCTCTTCCCTGACATGCTTTATATGCCAGACTTATGCGTGACATCCTAGTTCCAAACCCACCCCCCCAAACACCTTGTGCTGGTGCCCCTTGAAGTCATGCACCCTAGGCTGCAGCCTATGAGCCTAATGGTTGATCAGGCACTGCCCCTCTTGCATACACTATGCGTATAGCTACAAGAAGACGGTACAGACAGGGGCGAAACTATCAGGGGTGTGGAAGAGGGAGGGGCCTATAGCAGCAGCTCCTCCTGCACTGTAAGCAAGCTGACAGCTTCTATCAGACAGAGGCTCCGCCCCCAGTCCCACCTGACCCTGCTTAGTCCCACCCATCCAGACTCAGGCCCCGTCTCCTTGCTATGGAGCCCAAGCCTGTCAACTTCCACCCCTGGGTACATGACTGACATACCAGACCCTCCAAGATGACCCATTCCATTAGGTATAATTTAATCCGCTCCTGAGCTTCCAACTGTCACTCAATAAATTAACTGATATTTAAGAAACTATTTGCCTCTTTAACAAAGGTGGCTGCCATAGTAACTGACAGTTGGAAACTGAGGAGCAGAGTATTTTGCAAGTAATGGAATGGGTCATGTTGGAGGGTATGACATATAGTATAGTAGCTGCAGTGGAAACAGGCATCTAAAGGGTTACGGCTGTGAATGTAGCAGCCAAGTGTATTCTGAAATAAGAAGTGTGTGTGAAGTTCTCCAGGTTTGGACCATATATATGAACATTCCTGACTATGTAAATACCTGCGGCGATCTGTAGGTATACACAGAGTTTCCCTGCACCCTGATGGGGGCACACCCAGGCACCGCTGGGGTCACCTCTGGGTTATGCCCAGAGAAAATCTCTGGAATTAACCACCACTCAGCGCTGTCATTAATTACACACTCCGAAAATATGCCGAGGACAATGGAGGGAAGCGCCGGCCGGTCAGCTGGATGGAAGATTTTCTTGGAATGTGTTTGAATGATTCACGTTAAATAACATGGAGCTTGTTACCTCACTCTGGTATATAAACACGGTGTCCTGTTTATGTTATAGCTCCGTCTCTCTGTATAATCTATTCACATAAATCTTTCCCTCTATGCCTGGGATGTGTAAAACGCTGGATTATAAATAAAGTTATTTTTTTTTAGGAGCATTTAATGGCTTATAAATGCCGGTATATGTTAACGGTCAGTCAGTCTTCTATTACTTCATGTAAACCCTATAAATACGTCTCCTAGTACTCCTGACGGGTGTAATTGGCCGGTCAGTTTTTATCAAGACAGCGTCGTTGCCAGGACTACTGTCTCTATGATCAGTACAACGCTGGCAGGTACTATTTTCATCAGCCGAACCCTAACCATCCCTATCCCACAGCCTCTCCACGGCCTAATCCTAACCACCCCCTCTCTGCAGCCTAACCCTAACCGTCCCCTCTCTGCAGCCTGCCCCTAACCACCCCCTCTCTGCAGCCTAACCCTAACTGTTCCCTTCTCTGCAGCCTAACCCTAACTGTCCCCTTTCTGCAGCCTGCCCCTAACCACCCCCTCTCCGCAGCCTAAACCTAACCACCCCCTCTCTGCAGCCTACCCCTAACCACCCCTTCTCCGCAGCCTGCCCCTAACCACCCCTTCTCCGCAGCCTAACCTTAACCGCCCCCTCTCCACAGCCTAACCCTAACCGTTCCTGTTCTGCAGCCTAACCTAAACTGTCCGCTCTCTGCAGCCTTCCCCTAACAATCACCTTTTAGCAGCCTAACCCTAACCGTCTCTCTCCTGCAGCCTTACCTTAACCATCCTGTTGGGGACAGTACAATGTGGCATTAGGAACAGGTACCTTGTTGGAATCTAAACATTCGCCATTGTGCCCATT
This sequence comes from Limnodynastes dumerilii, assembly GCA_011038615.1. NCBI lineage: Eukaryota > Metazoa > Chordata > Amphibia > Anura > Limnodynastidae > Limnodynastes > Limnodynastes dumerilii. The sequence continues at coordinate 124,471 of WWET01003147.1, read as the reverse complement.
CCGAAAATAAAAATGTTCTTTATTAGAGAGTTGTTGCACCGATGCAGTTGAGATTAAGCTGTTGGCGATGTCCGTGTCGAAATAGAGACTGCCGCAGCGCCAACCACGTCTCATCCCTGGCACGAGGGCAGCTACTTATAATACAGACAAATCACATCCTCTAAAGGGGCCAGATTCACACTTATGATTTTGTTACTTTTCCTGTGCGTATTTTTAGGCACGGTTGAACTGCGTATGCGTAGTTACTTTTTTTTACCATTAGGCACAGTTTTCAAATCCGTGCTTAGTAAGTTCCGTCCAAAGGGGCGTGCCAGTCCTCCTTCATTTAAATGGCCTAATATGGGCGTGGTTAGGAATGTACGCACATAGCTAAGCAACGGGTGTGGGTTCCCAGAAAGAACGGCTCTATTTCGATAGGGCCGTTTCCTCCCAGCCTGTTTCGAACTGGCTGGGATTTCGATTGCTTATGCCTCGATGTATAGCAATCGATCCATGGAGCACCGATTACGGTGCTCCGAAAGGTAAGCCTGAAAACTACCCCAACCCTTCCCCTAATTCAAACCCTACCCCTCCTTTCCCTGCAGCCTGACCCAACCCACCATCTCCCGCAGCCTGACCCTAATTCTCCCTTCCCCGCAGCCTGACCCTAACCCTCCCTTCCCCGCAGCCTGACCCTAATTGAGCCGCAGATTATTTGCAATCCCACAAGTAATCTGTGGCTCCTAAGTATGAGCGGCAGCAGCCGCAATGGCTTGGTAACGCAGGGATAAATCTTTATCTGCATGCGTTGCAGGCCCACTCACTCCCCATGCAAACGTGATACACATGGTGGGTGGGGATAGGAATGGTAATTGTACAATAAGGGCTTTCCAAAGCCCTGACATACGATCCTCCATTCCGTACACGGCCTTCCGCATGCGGACACTTTAAGGGAGGGTTCTGCCCTTCGCACAGAATTTAGAATTGCAAATTCTGCGATATACGTTAGACTTCATTGCAGAGGCTAACATGCGGAATGTGCACTTAATTCTGGATCCAGACTATTGTTATTACTTGCATGACTTACTTGCATTAACTACACATAGACAATTATATAAGGAAAGAGCAGCAAGGATTCTCCTGCAGCTTTAAATGGAAAGTTCTCTTCAAATCAGCGGCGGAAGTACTGGAAACAATGGAAGTGCTCTGTTCCGGGCACTAGCTTGGATGTGGGCAATTCTCCATTGTCCCCTCCGGCAGTCCAGTGTCCCCAGGGTGAGTCTCTGTGTCTTCCGCGGGTGTGGGGCTCCGGTCCCAATGGGCGATTTTCGAATTGGACATTCCTCCCCAGCCTCGAGGAGGCATTGCAATCAATCAATGGAGCACCCAGCTTTCGGTGCTCCGAAAAGTGTAAAAAACCAGTCCCCCACTACTTCCCCTAATTCTTACCCTAACTCTCTCCTCTTACTACCCTAACCCTCCTTCCTGGCAGCCTGACCCTAACCCTAACCCTCCCTAACTTGCAGCCAGACCCTAACCCACCATCTGCCACAGTTTGACTCTAACCCTCCCTCCCCTGCAGCCTGACCATAACCCTCTCTCCCCTGCAGCCTGACCATAACCCTCCCTCCCCTGCAGCCTGACCCTAACCCTCCCTTCCCCACAGCCTGACCCTAACCCTGGAGAGGTTACTCACCTTTCTCGTGGTCTGGGTCCTGCGGTAGCATTTCCGAAACGGAAAGGGTGAGTATGCCGATCGTCATACTTACTGATTCTGAATTTTTCTTTCTAAACTAAAGGGGTATTCGAAATAGAGACATCCGATAAGGAACTTTCGGATGCCTCTATATTAGAAATCCCTCATTCTATGCAGGGAATGTAACCGCTTAGCAACTTATGCACAAATATATGTATGTAGAGTTAAGGGTGCCCTATGGTGGCAGAGGTGCAGAGTGAGAGTCATGGGTGTTGCCTTGCTACTTAGGGGCGTATTTTTTGTTAATCCGTGCATACTTATTTAACACTAAACTGTGAATATGGTCCAAGGTTACTTACCTGGCGACCGGCGTACAGGCCAATCAGCAACACGCTTTGTCCCCCAAAATAACTCCATAAAGCTACCCCACCACTCGATCATTTATACCACTACGCAGGGGCGTTTTAAGAAGTGAGGGGTCCCTTGTGCAGGATTTGTACATGGCTTTGTAAGGGTGAAGGCTTTTCATTTTCCGCAACGAGTCTCCTTTCGGCACACTCAGAAAACTATGTAATCTGCTGATCCCCTGACCCGGAATACTTGCACTCTGCTGAGGAATCTGGGGCAGCTCTGGCAGGAGAGGGTGGGGTGATGGGGGCTCTTGTCAGGAGCTGTGGAAATAAATGTGAATATTCTGGGGGGAAAAGCAAAGATTATATTATAAATGATGTCGGGTATTTCTCTGATTTGTAAATCTTAATCTGAGGTATATTGATTAAAAATCCATCAATAGAACTGATGTTTAATTGCAGCGATTTATGGGTTAGTTTTAGGGAAAGGCATATAGCAACCTGAGGCTCTCCAGGTGTTTTTGAAGCTACGACTCCCAGCATGCTTTGTCAGGTATCAGCTATGTCCATGCAGCTGCAGCATGCTGGGAGTCGTAGTATCAGGACACCTGGGGCAGATTTACTAAGCCGTGGGTTTGGAAAAGTGGTGCTGTTGCCCATAGCAACCAATCCGATTTTAGCTCTCACTTTCCTATTACATACTAGAGAATGTCAGCTAGAAACGGATTGGTTGCTATGGGCAACATCTCCAGTTTTCCAAACCCGCAACTTAGTAAGTCTGACCCCTTGAGAGCCCCAGGTTGGAAAGGCCTGGCACGTAGGAATCAGCCAGTTCACACAGGCAGAAGAACTAAAATTCCAGATGTCTGCACAGTGGAAATATCTTTTATTTAGCGAATACAACTTTTTATTGGGTTTCCTTCTGCTATTGCCTTACAAGAAGCATTGAAATCCTTGTAACACGCTGTTCTTGATTAGTAAGCTTCATCGTGGGAGAACCAAGGTGAACCAGACACTGCTTACACCAGGTTGCTGAGCCACCTTGCTGTTCTTTCTAGCCAGAATGATGTATTACAGTTGATAAACTCCAGAATTCCAGAACAAACAGCAGTATTTATATTTCCAGATCCCTGCAGCTAACTTTACACACAGTTCCCTCACTGGTCACTCCGCCCACATTATAAACCAGCTATCTGTGGTCTCCTCCCCAGCTCTATTTAACTCTAATTAGACCCAGGTCTTCTACCTGTGAGTTCTGTGTAAAAGAGTGTGGGCCAGATTTACTAAGCTGCGGGTTTGGAAAAGTGGAGATGTTGCCCATAGCAGCCAATCAGATTCTAGCTCTCGCTTTCCTATTACATACTTGAGAATGTCAACTAAAATCTGATTGGTTGCTATGGGCAACCTCTCCACTTTTCCAAACTGGCAGCTGAGTAAATCTGGCCCAGTGTGTAAGATTAACCCTGTCTGTAAGACTTCAGACTCCCAGCAACAATACAAGTCTGTCTCCTACTCACCTGTGGGCAAACTAGCCTCATTGCCAAAATAAACTCTGTATTTTTCTGGCTATGTGATATATATATATCATTATTGCATTTCACTGAATTTATATTATGACATTTTTGGAAGTACGTTTAGTTGTTGTTTTAGGATAACAAAATAAGTGATAATATTCTTTAAAACCAAATTTTGGTTAGTTTCTCTTGGTATTTAGGAATCAGGTCGGTGCAATAAAGAGTGTGTTATTGTTTATATATAAGATATTTGTATAGATATTCACTGTACCCACATGCTGGCATCCATCTCTCTCCCAGAGATCTCCCGGAGGGAAGAAATAGAAAGCGGGCAACCCTGTTATATATCCTCTAGAGGTGCTGCATACCCTCCAACATGACCCATTCCATTAGGTACAATATACTCTGCTCCTCAGGTTCCAACTGTTAGTTACTAGGGTAACCACCTTTGTTGAAGAGGCAAAAAGTATTTTAAACATTAGTTAATTCATTTAAACCAGGTGAGTGACAGTTGGAAGCTCAGGAGTGGATTATATTGTACCTAATGGAATGGGTCATGTTAAAGGGTCTGCCTTCTCAAACGCCTGTTAACCAGCATTACTTATTAAAATTAGATTACATTTTTTATGCAGATGCGGAACCACAAATTCCCAGTGTTGATTAGTAACTCTAATAGCTGTTTTCTGTATTAAAGAAGAAGCACCCAGATGTATGTAGTGAATGATCAGCACATTGTGTGCAGAGAGAGTACAATAGCCAGAGACTCTTCTGTCTGAACATGCTCACCTTCCAGTAATTATTAGGAAAGGGATTGACATGGAGAGGTATGCGGGGGCAAGGGAGGGGAAGAACATTCTGGAAGACTGTGGCAGGCACAGCTATAGCTACCACCAAGGGCCACATTTACTAAGCTGCGGATTTGAAAAAAAGGGACATGTTGCCCATAGCAACCAATCAGATTTTAGCTGACATTCTCTAGTATGTAAAAAGAAGGTGAGAGCTAGAATCTGATTGGTTGCTATGGGCAACATCTGCACTTTTCCAAACCCACACCTTAGTAAATTTGGCCTCAAGTCTCTTGGGTTTGTTTGTGTGTGTGTGGTTTTTCTTTAATAAAACTGTCAATGACCGATTCTTTGCACAGTGCAGGAGATTCAGATTGCTTTAGATGAGAATATCGCTGCCGGCCATCTTGGTGTGAATATTTTTGGCACCTGGTTCTACGTTGGCTTTCTATTTGCTGGATGTGAGATGGCAGCAGAGAGGCAGGGCTTAAGGGGGAGATTTATGCATATTACATCTGAAGCCCTGTTCCCTGCCTAATCAAAGCTGCGGTTCATAGGTTTACTAAGGATGGGGTGTGACTTGATGTCTATATATCTATATAAAGCAAATGTTTATACAACTGTTTTACAAAAGGCCATTTACATTTCAAGCAACTATACTTAATATCTAGCCCCAGTACAATGATACCTTTGCCCCCTCCCTCTGTGTTAAACGCTGCTGGTCTCCTGGTTGTATGGAGAGTGTGAGTCATTCGTGTGATTCATGAGAGGAGCAGAGCCAGTGTTATAGAACATGTTATTCCCACAAAGAATGCAGCACTATTCCGGTATTAAAACGGAAAAATGGGCAAGGAACAGAGGTCTCAATAACAGCCTGTTCTGCTCACATCTGGGAGTGGCTTCAATGTCTGCGCTGTGAGGTGAATCTAAAACTAAAATAATACAAAATGACACACACAAAATCTATATATTCTGCACAATTTCCCAGCTGCACAAAAAGACGTTAATAAATGGAAAGTGTTTAAAAGTACCAAAAAAAAACCAAAACAGATTTACTAATACGCCTTTCACATCACCATGAAATACCCGGGATTTTCGCCAAAAACCTGGGTCTTGGTAAAATCCCGGATATTTCATGGAGATGTGAAAGGTGCACTTCCGGTGGACCCGTGTCGGAAGACCCGGGAATTCAACCCGGGTAAAAAGAAGGGTTATTCCCGGGTCCGACACAGGTAGAAGTGCAGTTTGAAAGGTTGCTAACACCGGGTAGCACCTAACGCACTTGATTGGTGCAATTTTTTTTACTATTGCTAAGGCAACAAGTGTTGCCAGAGCAACGGTAAACAAATTACTCTGATGATGACAGGGCAGACCCGGGTCTCTGAATTTCCCGGGTCTGCCCTGCAGTGTGAAACGGGGTCTGTGACCCTGGGATCCTCTGCTGCCCCGGCGATATCCCGGGTCTGTGAACCCGGGATATGGCCGGGGCTGCGATCTGAAAGGGGTATAAGCTGCAGGAAAGGAAAAGTGGAGATGTTGTCCATATCAGCCCATCAGATTCTACCTCTTACTTTCCTATTACATACTAGAAAATGTCAGCTGGAATCTGATTGGTTGCTATGGGCAATCTCCATTTTTCCTTCCTGCATCCTAGTAAATCTAGGCTTTATGACTGTAATCTATGGAACAAGTGAGTGGTGGCCCCTGGTGTCAAAATAATAATAGGCCTGATTCACACTTAAGAAGCTTCTGCTCCTTAAGTGCGTATTTGGGTGAAATGACCTACTGTGCATGCGTAGTACACTATCTCATACCCTCCAACATTTTTTATTGGAAAATCGGTACACCCAGGGGGCGTGTCCATGAAGGGGGTGTGGTTTGTAAATTGAAGGGGCGTGGCTCTAATCTGCTCACATTTGCATGTATTATAAGGTATAAAATTTCATCATATGAGCAAGGTACTGAGAGGAGAGGGTCCTGTCACTATAGCAGAGCTGCAGGAGTTTGTTCCCACATCACTGTTATAGTGATCAGATGCTGCAGGACTGGAAGGTGAGTATAGGGGGGGGGGTATGACTGTAATCTATGGAACAAGTGAGTGGTGGCCCCTGGTGTCAAAATAATAATAGGCCTGATTCACACTTAAGAAGCATCTGCTCCTTAAGTGCGTGTTTGGGTGAAATGACCTACTGTGCATGCGTAGTACACTATCTCATACCCTCCAATATTTTTTATTGGAAAATCGATACACCCAGGGGGCGTGTCCATGAAGGGGGTGTGGTTTGTAAATTGTATTATAAGGTATAAAATCTCATCATATGAGCAAGGTACTGAGAGGAGAGGGTCCTGTCACTATAGCAGAGCTGCAGGAGTTTGTTCCCACATCACTGTTATAGTGATCAGATGCTGCAGGACTGGAAGGTGAGCATAGGGGGGGAGGGAACTGCTGGGACAAAATCCGGTACAAGAGCCCTTTTAGCCGGTACAGACCATTAAAAAAGGGTACTGTGCCTGCTAAATAGGTACAGTTGGAGGGTATGCTATCTACGTAGCAGGTCAGTACATAGATAGCGTCCTTGCCTCCTTAAAGACCATGGTTGCACGGATACATAAGGTAGCCCTATGGCACTCGTAAGTGCTGGAAGATTGAGTTAGGTGCAGATCTGCCTGGACCTAACTCACTCTTATCTGTGAATCAGGTCCAATGACAATAGAGCGGATCCAGACCTCTGTATGTGTTCCATATGTAAGAAGGAGGTGGACTTCCCTGTCACCCCCTCCCCCGTGCGGACTCTGCAGCAGTTACGCTGCCATAGACCAACCTTAAGTCTTCCGTGTGGCTCAGCGTTCCGTACGACCACTGATCTGAAGTCTATAGGTCAGCCTGCACTGGGAAATTTTAACAGCAAGTGGATGGGAATGGCCCGACGCTGTTGTCCGTATCTACGTATGCCAGGAGATCAGCAGTGTCACACCTGGGGGGTCGCATGCGCAGATGTTACAGTTAGGCTTATGTACATAAGTAGCCTAATATACATTGAGATTTTGATTTTGGGGTTTTCATAAGCTGTAAGCCATAATCATGAAAATGAATACAAATAAAGGCTTGAAATATCTCACTTACAAATTAAGGCTTGAAATATCTCACTTTGCATGTAATGAGTCTATATAATATATTATTTTCACCTTTTAAGTTGAATTACTGAAATACATGAACTTTTGCACGATATTCTCATTTTTCGAGTTTCACCTGTAGGTCTGGACCTGGTTCAGTGCCCCCCGGCCCGTTACTGATGTTGGATCGGTTCCTCGTTTTCCATACGCGTGGGGGTGGTTAATACCGCACGAGAGGTGTGAACTCCCCTTTGTCACTCCCCTCTCCCGTTCTTAAAAGTGTGGCAGCCTTAAGTCAAACTTGCGGATCAGCGGTTCGTCCGTCCGACCGCTGATCCGCTCGTAAGTAGAAGAAACTTCTCATGCTGTAACATTTAAATGCTTCCCCCCGCCCACCTTGGCGGGCGGAGGGTAAACACAGCCCTTTTCCACTTAAAATCCAATGTACGGAACTTAGTTCCATACTGTGAAGGTTACTTTAGTAACTCTAACCTATTATCTGGAGGACACGTGCTCTCAGTCCATAGAGACCACTTACGCACTTTGCGTGCGTATGTGGGCTCACGTACGTAGCTGAGTATCTGGTTCGTTGTAGTGTGAAGGTCTTGCAAGATGTTGACATCTTCTCTCTTCATTGTGGCACCAGTCTGTGCTGAGGTGGGCCACAGCATGGGCAGCAGGCCCATCCTGTCACCACCGTCCTCTGGGGTGGAGCACAAGCTGCCTCAACTGTAGTCCCACCCCTGAGGGGTATCCACACCTTGCCACCAGCCTGTGCTCATGCATACGCAGCTCCTCCTTCCTGAACAGAGGAGCATAAAACAGAGCAATTCCTTCCTCTCCCCCTCAATATCACTATGCTGAAAGGAGAAGCAGAGTTGTGGATTGAAATCAATAAACCAAATCCTAGGGAAAGATTCACTAAGCTGCAGGTTTGGAAAAGTGGAGATGTTGCCCATCACAACCAATCAGATTCTAGCTGACATTTTCTAGTATGTATTAAGAATGTGAGAGCTAGAATCTGATTGGTTGCTATGGGCAACATCCCCACTTTTCCTTTCTTGCACCTTAGTCAATCTGGCCTGTAATCTGAATGTTATTTAATTTTTTTTCATTGCAGATATTTATTCTTTACTCCATTCAATCGTTCAAAGCAATTCCGTTAGCAAGGAGACAGCAAGCGCATCATTATGATCTCTACCCCATGGTTTTATGTTATTGCAGTGGCTTCAACCCTTGGGCTGCATTACACAGGCTTCGGGACACCCCTCTGCTTCAGGAATCTGTCATGTGTGTGGATAGTGTTTGCATTAAATATCTCTCTCCTCTTAGGGTCTGCAGATAGAACAGCCAGACCGTCACATCTCTCCCCTCGGCATAGAGCCAAGAACGACAATGTAGCCATAGCAGATATGGGAAAGCACAATGCAGCCTATTGCTAGACAATAATGTAAATACACAATGCCAACACATAGACCTCTGGGCGTTAGCTGATCTGGACCCTAAAAATACATGAATGAAAAACAACATATTTGCCTGTAAGAAAAACAAAACAAGATTTCTGGGGAACAAGGAATCAGCTCCGCGTTCACAGTTACGTAGTTTTCGGCTTGCGTCTTTAGACCGCGCTTACGCAACCTACGTACAGAAATGGTACGTAGATAGCGTAAATAATCTACTAGGCATGCGTAGTAGCTTAATTCTTAAAACAACCTACGTAAGACGAAAACTACGGAACTGTGAATCCGGATCAAAGTGATCAGTTTGGATTTGATTTTCAGAACAGTTCAGCAGTTTTGTAGATTGTGAGCTTATGACGGGGTGTAGCTGAGATGATATACAGCTGTCCTGCTATGTCACTCACACATATTTTACAGCCTGAGTCACCTTGGTGACAGGTGAAGACTCCTAATGCCAGAGACAACGGGCCAGATCCAGAACAACGCTTGTGAGCGAATTTACGCGTGGCGGAGACGTAAAATCGCCTTTTGGTAAGTACTGCGCATGCGCACCATAGAAAATACGCACCGTTACGTAGCGTAATTGTGAACCTATGGGCCATTCACGTATGTGTCACGTAAAAACTTACGTGTGGGCGTGCCAATTTTACGTGAGTCCAAAATACGTCTGAAATACGTTAAGTAGGCGGAGTTTGTATTTAAAGTGTACAGTATGGGCGTGCTTAGCGTGCTTGGGCGTGTTGCCCATACGTACGTGTGCGGATCACTGCGGTTACGTTGGCAAAAGTTTAGGTAGGGTTTGAAAAGCGTATCTTGACAAAATACGTACGTTCAAGGGGTGTGACAAGGGGAGTGTATAGAAGGTACACACACGAAAATACGCTACACGAGTAAACGTACGGCAAACGTAGTTCTGGATCTACCCCAATGTAGTGATCATTAAAAGGAATGACTGATTGCCACAACCCACAGATGATGGTTTGGGACCCGGATCCGTCTGTCCGTCTAAACGAGAGAGGAAAGTGAACTCCCCCTGTCACTCCGATCTCTCCCCCTGTCACTCCCCTCTCTCCCCCTGTCACTCCCCTCTCTCCTTCAGAACCAGTGTGACTTATGCTGCCATAAGGCAACCTTAAGTCACACTTGCGGATCAGCAGTCCATCCGACCACTGATTCGCTCGTGAGTGAGGGAAACCTCCCCCACTGTACAATTTCCATGCCTCTCCCCGGGAGGGCCCTCCAGTCCATTTAGCCCATTTACACACCTTGGGGCAGATCCAGAACTCCGCCTGTAATCCGTTTCCTAGCATAGGGTATTTACGCGAGCGGATCTTCTAAGCACAACCCTATGCGCTCCTCCTGCATGTACGTACTTTGTCCGCTTTAGCCTACCTTAACTTTTGGCAGCGTGAGCGCTCACCTCCGCACACGTACGTATAGCATAATTATGGCTATCGTAATATTGGCACGCCCCCTCGAACGTTTTTACGCTGCTGTTACGTGAAAGGCCCTTACGCTCATCGTTAAGTAGCGTAACATTTGCCATGTGCATGCTTAGTACATACAAAAAAGCGTTTTTACGTCTCCGCCAGGCGTAAATATACCGGAAAACGTTGTTCTGGATCTGCCCCCTTGCGTGTGTAAGTGAGCTATCTTTACTAACTATGGATCTGGTCCTTGATGAGGATCTAGATCTCTAGAAAATCTGTGCATAGGGCAGTGCTAGGCAATGTGGATCGGATCCTGATTTAATAGTTGGGTAAGCTCAGCATATCGGTCCCTTTCCCTGTAGCTTCTGATGGAACGATTGGAAGCTGCAGGGAGAGAGACGGACCCTGAGCTTCCTGCATCACGGATCCATTGCAGCTGCTGTCGCTCCTACTTAAGAATCACAGGTTACTTGCAAATAATTTGCAGCTCCTATATCCTATGAGCAGCTGCAGGCTTAGTGTCAGCACTGGACTGCCTGATGCAATGGAAAAGTGCCCCCCCTTCAGGGCTGGTGCCCGGAGGCCAGTGACCCCATTGTCTCCCGTAGTTCAGACACTGGTGCGAGAATAGTGTTCTCCTCTTGCACTTATGCAGATTAGGGGCTGGATCCAGACTTAAGTAAGTGCTTGAAATTAGTTACTCCTGGGCTAAACCATGTTGATTGCAGGGGAGTCATATTTCATCGGTTGCAAACAGTATTAGAGTTGAGAGGTGATGTTTCCTATCCCAAGTCTAAATAACAGTGTGATAGTAAAGCTGGTCAGTATCTGTGTGCAGTAAGCAATTCAAAGATATAGCCCCTCATGCAAAGACTACAATTACCTTGACTCCCCCTGCAATCAACATGGTTTTGCCCAGGTGTAACTTTCCTCTCAATTTTAAGCACTTACTTAAGTCTGTATCTGGTTGCAGTCCCAGGTCAGAAGCTTTGATATTAGCAATAAAGTTCCTTTTCGGATGTCCCTATTTCGAATACAGCCCAGTTTCAATTTTTTTTTTTAGAAGGGGTGAGTATGCCAATCAGCATACTCACCCATTCTGATTCGCAAATTCCTCTGCCGCCGATATCCCTTTGCCGCGTCGCTACCACCAGACCGCAGGAAAGGTGAGTAACCTCTCCAGGGAGCAGAGTAGGGAGGGTTAGGGTCAGGCTGCGGGAGATGGTGGGTTAGGGTCAGGCTGCAGGGAAGGGAGAATTAAGGTCAGGCTGCGGGAGATGGTAGGTTAGGATCATGCTGCCAGGAAGGAGGGTTAGGGTTAGAATTAGCTCGGTGCTCCGTGGATCGATTGCAATGCCTCGTCGAGGCATATGCAATTGAAATCCCAGCCAGTTCTAACCGGGGACCCACACCCCTCTGGATCCAGCCCTAAATTTTTTTTATAAAATCTATAGTAATCTGAACTAAATTTGTCCTTTTATTTTGTACTGAGTTTGGACTATGAAATGGTCCAGAATGGGTCCTGGAGTGTCAGCCCCATGGGCTTAGAAATGAGCTGGAGGAATTCTTGTACTAACGTCTGTGATCATTTCAGTTGCATTCAGCTCTGGATCACACACAATTGCGTGCGCATCATTCCTGGCATACGCAATGCACACTAATGCTAAGGTATGCTACGTGATCAGGCGTACAGTCACCCCTGGACCAGCCCCTGGATGTATGTCTTCAGTGTAGCACAGTTTTTATTTAGAAGAATTTAAATATCTGAAATATTTATTGATCAAACGTTGGGCTGATTTGTTAAAAGGCCAAAAGTTCTGGTGATATTTCTTCAGCAGTCACGTTAGTTTTAGTTTTCCCAGTAAAACAAAGCGTTACATAGAGAGACGGTAAGAGGCTATTGGTTGGACCTGCTAAAATTCTGGACATATTTTGAAGGTCTGCACAATAATAATGAATCAGATCCAGACTCACCATTTCCAATCGTTTTCCACGCCGTGCGATCTGAAAACCGCAAACGGCGAATCGTTACGTACAGTCCTCATTTACTTAAATGTCATGGCAGGGTCCTGCTGTCAGAAGACCCGTGAGTGTTAGTAGAGTGTGGCCTCCCCCTCTCACGCACAGGGACTTAGAATCGTGTGGTGATCCGCTATCGGACCTCCGATGATGTTGTGTCCGGAGATTCTAGCTCTCACTTTCCTATTTCATACTAGAGAATGTCAGCTAGAATCTGATTGGTTGCTATGGGCAACATCTCCACTTTTCTTTTTCAGCAGTTTAGTCATTCTGGTCTGGATTCACAGTTACGTAGTTTTCGGACCTCTAGCCCTAAGAGTCTGACTTATCGCCATAACAAGCTGGTTGTTGTTAAATAGGGCTTTTCCAACTTATTTCTGAACTGAAAACTATATTCTCAAGGATGATTTGGCAGACAAATTGATTTCCAAAACTGAGTGTTGCCTTGGTTTTCTATTAATTTTCCTTTTTGCATTGTGTCTGCTATTTTCCCTATAGTCTTCCAGCGACTCTCGCATGGCTCTTGTTTTAGTGTACATGTACAAGTTTAACAGTAGTATTTCATTGTCCATGTATGGAGATTATGCCTGTATTCCCCAAGTCTTGTATTTATTGTACAGTTTTTATCTTTTAGTATTATTAAATACCTATGGGGAATCTGAAGGGGTTTGTTTGTCAGGTTTTCCATGCAGTCAGTGGCGTAACAACAGGGGGTTACGATGGGTGCGGCTGCTACGAGGCCTGGAGGAGAGGGGGGATGCGGTTGCCGGTTTGGCTGACCCTATTTATAAAATGATACAGCCAAAAGCTGAATGGTGGCTGTGTCATTGTTTGAAACCCACTAAAAATTAAATATTGCTATTGGGAAAAGGAACCCGTTCCAAATAGCTTCAGATTGCTGCGGTTGCGGCGGGTAATAGGTTAGGGTTAGGCTGCAGCAGGCTAAGTGGGTTAGGGCTTTAGGGAAAGGTTAGGGATAGGCTGTGGGGTATGGAGGGTTAGGGTTGGACTGCAGGGAATGGAGAGTTAGGGTTAGGCTGCGGAGCATGGAGAGTTAGGGTGTGGGGCATGGAGGGTCCGGGTTAGGCTGCAGGGCATGGAGGGTCTGGGCTAGGCTGCAGGGCATGGAGGGTTACGGTTAGGCTGCGGGGCATTGAAGGGTAGGGTTTGGGCTGAAGAAAGGCAAGGTTAATGTTAGGCTGCAATTGCCCGCAGACTGCGTTCAGCTTCTGTACAATGGTCTTTCCTAAATAAAGACCATGGTCCCGGCAAACCACATCCCAAAGTTTGTTAGAGCGACTGGCAGAGGGAAGCATGTCTTAAACAGGAAAGCATAATATGTCCCTTGCTTCCCTTCATTACCAATGATTACTGTGTGAAACCATGGAGACATTTAGTCAGACTCATCCTCCGAGCTCTTAACTCCTCTCTAGTGAGTAGTGAAACAGGAATGAGAAGCTCTGACTTCCTATACAGATTATTAATGGCACCAAGTGGACAAATCACATTCTAGTCAGATTTCATTAAGTATATACATTTCATTTATTAGATGTTTAGCTCCATAATACATGTGATTTTTTTTTTACATATATTAATATCCAATAGTTGGTTTATTTGCTTCTCAAGCACCAGTATTACATAGTAGTCACAAGTGTGTTTTAGATTCTGATTTACAGACATGGCTTAAATGTCAATACAATAGACCTTTAAGCACTTCCGAATTTCACATCAGCATTTTGCAGAGGTTATAGCTAAATTTCACAGCTACCCTTAGGGATATCAGATGCAAATGTTCTGAAGTCCAGCATCATGGATTATGTCCATACACAATGAGGACTGTATGGATCCAGGTGTAATCCATCCATTTTACACTTTTCCAAGACATTCTTTTATTATATTCTTTCTATGCCCTCAGATTCCATAGGGTATTACTTATACGATCATGTATACAAACATAGATATATGGTAAAGCATTTAGGCATAAAGGTGGTCTGCTGTTCAACTTTCATTCAGTGAGAAAAGCAGAATATATAAACAACAATAATAACTCTCTAGCGAGTGTGGATTATGTAACAATTAAGATAACAGAGACAGCTCAGAACCAGAAAATATGTAGTGGATGGTTAGTCATTTTACATGGTACAGTCAAGATATTCAATGCCATTCACTGTAGGGTTTCCATTAAATGATGATTAGGTCATCATTGGCTTCTTAGGACTTCGGTGGAACGAGTCTCTTGTAGGCATAACCCTCAATGCGTTTCCTTTAGCACCCAGAGCTGGTAAAGTCGGCAGAGTAAAGGTTCTTGGAACATTCAAACAGACAAATATTTGACACCGTTTTTATATGTTAGTAACATTTGATGATCAATGTTCCTCACAACTCGTCTTATTGAAGGACATTAAGTTTGTGAAGGTGCAAGTGGTTGGGGTTAACACTGTTGAGCTGTTATGGATGAAAGGCAAAAATAAATGAGCACGTGAGTGTGAATTGGCAAATTTATTCGGCAGATCCTTTCTGTCGCCTCTTGGATGGCGGGACCAGTTGTCTAGGCAGTTCAGGCGGCAGACCATGCCCTTCCAGTTTGACTTCAATCAAGTGACTCGCCAAGGCAAACTCTTCATCGTCCAGCATACCATCACGATCAACATCAGAGAGCTTCCAAATCTTACCCAGCACAGAGTTTGGCAGCTTAGTAGTAATCATCCAGTTCTTTGCCTTTGTGCCAGTTAATTTGCCATCAGTGGGTGCCAAGTTGAAGAAGATCTCATCATATTTTGGTTTGTCTTTCGTAACCACCCACTCATCTTCATCAAGACCATCAAAGATTCCATCAGTGGACCCTTCAACAAAGGGTCCGTTGTGGGTTCCTTCAAAAGCACCTCCTTGTACTAGATTGTCACTGGTGTCCAGGTCTTCCTGCCGTAGTAGAGGCATCAGCTTCGCAATGTCGTTTGTCAACATCTCGTCCAAGATGTGGATCATATTTAGCTTCAAGGAATGAAACTTTGTGAAGTCATGAATCATCAGCTGTTCCTGTAGGATGTTAAGAAGAAGCGTGAACCAAGGAAGGCTAACAAGGAGATCAATAAGAAAGATCACCAAAAATAAACGTCAAGGCATGTCAACATCAAGATGGTGCTGCAATTTTCTGTGGGTGTTTAATGGTGTTTCCATGACAACCTTTGGTATTCATCTATAATCTTTTGCGGCTATTACAAGGTTCTAAGAATTGGATATTACGATACTGCTAAGACGGTTACCAACTGCTATTAAAAAACATGCTTTGTACACCAATAAATGCATGGAGGTGGAGCCTATTCACAGATGTGTTCATATGGTATACCTCTGCCTGAATGGATACCTTTCATTGGTTTACCAGTTTAGATCATCATTGGAGTATTTGTTCTCCAGTGAATCCTACTGGCCTCACACATAAGTGCTGCTTAAGCAAATAAAATACTAAATGTGTGACATTCAGTGTCAGTGAAGTGGTCTTTAGGGCAATGGGCGACTGTGCAAGAATTTGAAGCTCGGCCATCCTAAGCAGACTTGGACAATCACGTACTTTGTAGTCACCTAGGACCAAATCCGTGCCTACCATTCCCCGTGCACAACCCATCTTCTAACTAGTGGGGCCTATCTTAACTTTCTCTGCATCCAACCCTTAGTCTGGATACCTTCATACATGTTACATTAATCAGTGAAATTTATCTAATGTTGTTGAATGGTTAGTACCCAGCATGGTGGCTCAGTGAGTAGCACTTATGTCTCACAGAGTTTGATTCCTGGACTAGGCCTTGTGGGAAGTTTGTATGTTCTCCCTGGGTCTGTGTGGGTTTCCTCTGGGTACTCCAGTTTTCTCAAACATGCTGGTATGTTAATTGGCTGCAATGGGGCCGGGACTGATGTGAATGTAAAATATTCTCTGTAAAGCGCGACATAATCTGATGGCATTATATTAAGACCAATTAATAAATAAAATATTGTAAAGTATTGTATTATTTAAAGAAAAATCTGCTAATATGGAATTATTAGGTTTTGAACAGATTTGCTCTATTTATAACGCATTTATATTGATCCAATTGTTGTGCTAGTTCCCTAATTGGTAAATCACTCTACTGCCCAATCCCTATAAGGTAAATCACTCTACTGACCAATCAAATCTAGGCGTTTGTATCCATCATAAAGCATACCATTAGATATGTCATAACGGCACTCACCTGCATTTTGGCACAGTCGGGGAAATCTCCGGGAGAGATGTGATGTTCTAGTTGTATCTTGGCATAAATAACAGGTAGCTCATGAATCAGCTGCTTCTTTTTGTTTCCTTTGCGGAACACAGAGGGCATCTCCTTCTTCAAGTAGCTTATGATGTGAGCGTGGACCTGCCGTGGAAACAGATATAGGTCACATTAATGAAATGAGCCACTGCATAATTATCACTGCATACAGAGGCCGTGATAAGCTCCCATATGAAAGAAGATATGAGGGAGCGTTCGTGATAAACATCTCGGGGAGAAGACACTGTGAGATAATGAATAAAGAAGGTTATGGGATGATTGTACGCATATATATTCGCCTGATGCGATAGTTACAGGTACAAAGGGGTATATGGTATGAAAAATGCATCTTACGCACTGGTGCATGTCCTGTACACACTGACCTCTGACAGCCATATACTATAAACAGTCAGACTCAAGCAGGGGCGGAACTACCATTGGTGCAGCGGCACCGGTACTCATGCTGATACAAGGGCCCAGAGCCGTCATTACCGCACCGCCGAAGCTCCCCACCGGGTAACCTGGGATATAAACGGGGCCAAAGCATATTGGGGTAGAGCCAGACCTACGTGCTAGTTACGTTTGTTAGCGTAGCGTATTTACCAAACCCTACCTTAACTTTTCCTAGCGTAACCGCGCACGTACATATCGTCCTGACGGACGTAACTACCAAACCCAGCCCATACGGTACAATTTAAATGCCTTCCTCCGCCTCCAGTGCGTATTTGAAACGTAAATGCGTCTAGCGTATATTAGGAAAGCCCCTTCGTACGTTGTTGCTAGAGTGTTACAGCCGTCCTGAGTTACGTGTCGTAACATCTGCCGCGCCGTAAATACAAATGGTCGATTTTACGTCAGCGGCTAGCGTAACATCGCTAGCGTACGTAGGTCTGGATCTGGCCCATTGTTTAATTGTTTGCACCTGGGCCCACAACTCGCTAGTTCCGCCTCTGGTGAAGCACATGGAAATTCACGGATACACGGTAGTCAGTGCTTGCGCAGAGAGAGAAATTGCCTATACTGTAATGTGACTAAGAGGGAAGACTGGCACTGAAAAGCACCTATTATCCAACGGAAGAGGTTCAGCAAAATCTCAAGTCTGGATCATGCTCTATGGACCGGATCCCGATATAACAGTAAGATGCGAGTGGACCTCCGGCTTCAGATGTCCTAATTTTCTTAAGTGTGAGGGCAAAAAACTCCCCTCACAGATAAGACTTACCCCAAGCAGGACCCTACTTAATATGGGGCATTGTGTAAAGGAGAATCGTACGCAAGGGTTTATCCAATCCCTTACTGTTACGACTAAAATACCTCAGTTCTCTAGACCAGTGTTCCCCAACCTCAGGCCTCAGAGACCACTAACAGTCCATATTTTCTAGGTTTCCTTAAAGAATGTGACAGTTAGTAATGAACACACCTGTGCTCCAGCAGTGACACCTGGAAAACATGCACTGTTAGTGGTCCCTGAGGACTGAGGTTGGGGAACACTGCTCTAGACATTCTCTAGTATGTGATAGGAAAGTGAGAGCTAACATCTGATTGGTTGCTATAGGCAACATCTCCACTTTTGCAAACCCGCAGCTTAGTAAATCTGGCCCCTGGTGTAAAACAATACACCAGGGGCCATAATTCATTATTTTGGTTGCAGGCTACGTCTAACCTCAAGTTATCATTTCCATGGCAAGACAGACTATTGGCATTGAAAAGCAAGGAAAGAACGCTAAGGTTGACACTTGTAGAGCCCCTGATTTTTTCCACGTCATTGTCTGTCAGCATCCTGCTCTTTTCCTGCTAAGGAAACCAGGAGAATTCTCCAGAGTTGGCAGCAAATAGCGTCCACAACTTTAGCAGAGAGAATGGTAGGAAGAGCTAGCGGGATGGAGCTAAAGACACTTCAAGGGGAACACAGGATGACTGAAAAGCTCTCTGCTTCCTCTGGGACTGACACCATTAAGACACTGTCTCGCTTATCTCTTCTAGATATGACAGGAACCATTGGATGTGAAATAAGATCCCACACACCCACTCGCTGCCATGTTTCCAGCTTTTTATCTCTATATTGCTTCAAAATGTCATTCTATTGTTTATAGGTTGCTTTTATCTTTCTTTGACCATTTGCATGTACATTAGTGTTGGGGGGGCAGCTGTGTAATTACACTCATCAGTAGGGTTAATTGGTTTGTGATTAAATAAACAATTAATACATTCCAAAGGTTCCCATTTATGATTGGCAGTCTCTATCTGTCCCAGAGGTGTGTGGCTTCCCTTTGTGAACGGCCGTTCGCTCCCAGTCAGTTCCGAACTGGCTGAGCAGATGACTGCTTATGCCTCGAAAAGCCTAACCCTAAGTCTCCCCCCCCATGCAGCCTAACCCTAAGTCCCCGGTGGGGCTTCCGAAAATGAATGGGTGATAATGTGAATCGTATACTCACTGATTCCTAAAATAAAATTTCTAAAAGGGCTCTCATTCGAAACAGGGACAGCCGAAAAGCAACTTTCAACAGTTCCTAATTCGCAATGCGAGCCTTCGCAGCGGGGACTCGCAACGAGGGCTGAGTAGCCTCCATCTACCCGTACGATAGTTAGGATGTTATTCAGTGTAGATCAGGGGTCCTCAAACTACGGCCCGCGGGCCACATGCGGCCCGCTGAGGACATTTATATGGC
>WWET01003147.1:65759-84476 GCA_011038615.1 Limnodynastes dumerilii | reverse complement strand
ACAGTGTATATCCAGTATGTGATATAGCACAGTGTATATCCAGTATGTGATATAGCACAGTGTATATCCAGTATGTGATATAGCACAGTGTATATCCAGTATGTGATATAGCACAGTGTATATCCAGTATGTGATATAGCACAGTGTATATCCAGTATGTGATATAGCACAGTGTATATCCAGTATGTGATATAGCACAGTGTATATCCAGTATGTGATATAGCACAGTGTATATCCAGTATGTGATATAGCACAGTGTATATCCAGTATGTGATATAGCACAGTGTATATCCAGTATGTGATATAGCACAGTGTATATCCAGTATGTGATATAGCACAGTGTATATCCAGTATGTGATATAGCACAGTGTATATCCAGTATGTGATATAGCACAGTGTATATCCAGTATGTGATATAGCACAGTGTATATCCAGTATGTGATATAGCACAGTGTATATCCAGTATGTGATATAGCACAGTGTATATCCAGTATGTGATATAGCACAGTGTATATCCAGTATGTGATATAGCACAGTGTATATCCAGTATGTGATATAGCACAGTGTATATCCAGTATGTGATATAGCACAGTGTATATCCAGTATGTGATATAGCACAGTGTATATCCAGTATGTGATATAGCACAGTGTATATCCAGTATGTGATATAGCACAGTGTATATCCAGTATGTGATATAGCACAGTGTATATCCAGTATGTGATGTCACACAGTGTATATCCAGTATGTGATATAGCACCGTGTATATCCAGTATGTGATATAGCACCGTGTATATCCAGTATGTGATATTGCACAGTGTATATCCAGTATGTGATGTTGCACAGTGTGTATCCAGTATGTGATATTGCACAGTGTGTCTGGAATATGATGTATCTAGCTTGCAATGTAATAAAGGAAGGGATGACAATATAGACTGATTGTGTGTGTTAGTATGTTTGATTCTCCACATCTGGCACAGTTAAATGGCATCATTGCACCTCAGAGCATATTTTAAAGGAACAGGATCATAAAGATTGGGCTCCAGTGGTCCAGTAATACAGTCCATGACACTCACCTCTGCTCACTCTCTGCTTGGCCCCAGACAGAATGCCAGGAGTGTCTATTAGACTGATGCTTTCCAGGACTTTGTTTGGCAGCTGAGCACACATGAACCTGTCAAAGAGAAGAGAGCAGTAGTGTTAAGACATAGGAGGATGAAGAACAGACAGCTGATACAAAACCAACCAATCAGATTACAGCTGTCATTTTTCTAGCAGAGTTTTGCCGATATAAGCTTATAACTGATTGATTACTGGGTCACAGCACATTTGTTCACATAATAGGAAATGACCTGATCCAGGGACCTATCAAATCCCTTCGTCCGAATGTAGATCCATGTGAATCATCCTACTGCCACCTGCTTACCTTCATCTGTATGCCCATACCCTCCAATATGACCCATTCCATTAGGTACAAAATACTCTGCTCCTCAGTTTGCAACTGTCAGTTACTATGGTAACCATTTTTGTTGAAGAGACAAATAGTTTTTTAAATATCAGTTCAGTTGTTTCATGTAAACCACAGCCTCAAGTCCCACCCCTTAGCCTAGCAACTCTACCATTCATAGTGTTACTAGGGACTGGGCAAGACCTGAGGACGCAATTAGTGTCATCAAGACCCGCCCCCACCCTTAGTAATACCATGAAAATGGCCATTGATGGTCAGTGGGCAGGGTTTCGGGGTGTGATTTACATAAATTGCATCATTAAGGCTTGCCTCCTTACCAGCCTCTATCTCTTCACTCCGGTATCTCCGGGAGGGAAGCTTTGAAGTCGTCAACCCTGGTCTTATGGCAGAGTAACTACTAGAATATCCGCCCACGAGAGGGTAGTGACGGGGGTGTTCACTTCCCTCTTACGCACGGAACGCATAGCGAGGTCTGGATCCGGTCCGGCGTGCCATCTTTCTCTGCAGTATGTTATGCAGTAAGTTATTATTTCATAAGTCGTAAGTCAAAACGGAAACTTCTTAAGACGTTATCAGACGACAGACAATTAACAGAGAGGATGCTGGGTAGAGCCGAATCTTATTGTTTATAAACCACTTTGAGTACCTACGTGTGGAAGGAAACCGTTCCCACCAAACATAAACACTGATATACTAATAATACCCACAATCGTGTCCTACTAGGAAGTGTCCAGACAGGAGTGGATGAGGTGGTGGGAGAGGGGGGTAAGGTTGGGATTTATACCCCTTTACAGGTCTCTTCTAGCTGCACATGTGCAGGATGCACAAAGGTCACAGGGGAAAGTCACTGGGGCTGATCCAATCAACACTCAGTGTACACGCCATAGGAGCGTTTGTAAAGGTGGGAGGGGCTACGTATGATCTAAAAGCACACGCAACGGTGCATTGCATCTCAAGCAATTACGTCACGTAGTGTACGAGCACACGGCGGTTAAGCGCAATGCAGTTACGTGCCCAGAGATGTTGTCTATGAGGAGGGTAGTACAGAGTGACTGGCAATGAATGATTTAATGTAAGCGCCTCTGTCTGAATGGATATGTCAGAAAATAATACCAAATATTGACTTTTTTTTTATAAAACCATGAATACATTTTTTTCTTATTGTGGTCCTGAGTCACAATTGGGCTCGGAAGGGGGCAATTCTCTTGCGTAAGTCCTCTTGACATGTAAAACCAGCACATGTGTGCGCCAGATGTTACCAGAGAGCTAGAAATTTTAGCGCTAGGGGCAAAAAAGAAAAATGGCGCCCCCTACGTTGAATTAATAACCAGTTAGACTTTAAAATGAACTTAATGGTACCCCCTTTTGGCTTGGTGCTGTGGGCGACCGCCTCTATCGCACACCCCCTAGTTAAGGCCCTGGATGTTACTTGTCATGAGTTCCGTACAGAAGAACTTCCGTTGAAAGGGCCGGCACTTAAGATCCACAGGGCAGAGGTTTGTGTGGACACAGATCCGTGGGGAAAAGTTAAAGTGTCTGGAACTCCTTCTGAATGAGGGGAGTGACAGAGTCGTGTCCTTGTCGACTTACAGATCTCTATGTGTACGTAAGTCACACAGATATCTGAATCTGGGCCTATATGTAGAAATGATGTTACACATTCATAATACATCGGCAGCTATTTTCTGACCCTTTGTAATGAGCTGAAAGTGTCACATCCTACTGCAAGAGAAATAGATCACGAAAGTCAGCCCCTGGACTTAGACCTCTTACAAATATTTTGACGTTAACAGTTCTCCTGCTCCCACCTGCTCTCTCCTCTGCTCTATCCCCGCTCTCTCCTCTGCTCTATCCCCGTCTCCTCTGCTCTATCCCCGCTCTCTCCTCTGCTCTATCCCCGCTCTCTCCTCTGCTCTATCCCTGCTCTGTCCTCTGCTCTATCCCCGCTCTCTCCTCTGCTCTATCCCCGCTCCCTCCTCTGCTTTGTCCCCGCTCCCTCCTCTGCTCTATCCTCGATCTCTCCTCTTCTCTATCCTCGCTCTCTCCTCTGCTCTATCCCAGCTCTCTCCTCTGCTCTATCCCCGCTCTCTCCTCTGCTCTATCCCCGCTCTCTCCTCTGCTCTATCCTCTGCTCTCTCCTCTGCTCTATCCCTGTTCTCTCCTCTGCTCTATCCCTGCTCTCTCCTCTGCTCTATCCCTGCTTTCTCCTCCACTCTCTCCTCCGCTCTGTCCCTGCACTCTTAATTCCTCTGTCCCTGCTCTCTCCTCCGCTCTGTATCCACTCTATTCTCCACTCTGTCCCCGTTCTCTCCTCTGCTTTGTTCATGCTACTGCCCGGTCTCTTCTCTGCTCTGCTTTCTGCTTCAATCTCACCTCTGCTCTGACCTCCACTTTGTCCCTGCACTCTTCTCTCCTCTGTCCCTGCTCTCTCTTCTGCTCTTTTCCAAACTCTCCTCTGATCTGTCCCTGCACCAGCTTTAGCCTGCTCTCTCCTCTGCTCTGTTCACACCCTCTTTTCTGCTTTGTCCTCGTTCTCTTCTCCCCTCTCATTACACCTCTCCACTGTGTTATCCTGTGCTCTGTTCCTGCTTTCTCCTCACCTATCTATCCTCTGCTCAGTCCCTGCACGCTTCTTCATTCTCTCCTCTGCTCTGTCCCCATTTATTTAATGATGTTAGGTTAATTGTTGGCATTCTGTCCATCTCACTAACATACTACACCCATACAGATTAGACGCTTAAAGAGAAATTATGAATGTTCCACCTTCAAATTGTGCACGTTTTGACGGTAGAATCTGACATGAAGAAGTCTATTTAATATGTAACCATGAAGCCACCAAGGGAAACTTGACGTCTTAAGACTTTCACTGCCCCTGGGAGCTGTAATGAGTGTGCACATTTACTTGATTAAAGATGCAGCAATTATCATTATCTATCCACAGCTTACACCTCCAACATATTTCAAGAATTCTTTCTAGAAAAATGATGCCCTACTTTGTACCTCCATTATGGTAGTTGTACATTAAGGGCCTGATTCAGAGATTGAAAATAAGAACTTAAAGTTACACCTGGGCTAAACCATGTTGATTTCAGGGGAGTCAAATTTCATTTGTTGCAACAGTATTATAGTTAAAAGGTGATGTTTCCCAGCTCAAGTCTAATTAGCAGTTTAAAAGTGAAGCTGATCAGGTATCTGTGTGCAATAAGTAAAAGCAAAGCATTCTCCCTGCATGCATAGAATAACATTAACTTGACTCCCCCTGAAATCAACATGGTTTTGCCCAGGTGTAACTTTAAGTTCTTATTTTCAGCCTCTGAATCAGGCCCTAACTCCTGTATACTGACTCTCCACAAGGGGTCAGTAGTGTAAGATAAGTGCTGCTCCACAAACAGGTGAAGGGTTTTCCATTGTGGCAGTTTTGTCTAACTCTAATTCTCTACCATAGATACTAGACACCATATAACATTCACATTTATAAAATAAGCAGTGGAATGTGACACATATTAATATTTGGCTTTATCACCAATGCAAGTTGGCCCTTTTGCTGCAAGTTTTTATTTAAGGGTCTGATCTACAACATAATGCCTTCTCCAGATGTGTGAAACTACGACTCCCAGCATGATTTAGATGCCTAGGCATAGCTGATACATGACAAAGCATGCTGGGATACATAGTTACAAAACACCTGGAGACCCACAGATGGCCAGACTTGACCTAACTGGATAAGTTTACCTTTAACCCATTCTACATCTGTCAGAGTAACTGGATAGCTACTGGAATGCAATCTCAGGAGGGAAAGGGTATCAGTGGAGTACCCTGGGTAGCTAAACTTGGACCAGTGCCTATTACTACCTTTAGTGGTGACATTACAAATGGTGCATGTTTGTGGGGATACGCCTTCTTGCAGAAGAAGGAGATAAGTAATAATGCCCTTGAATGGGGCATTGATGATAGGGCATCATCATGGGGACTGATCGGGAGTTAGTAGCAACAACAAAAAAGGTGCACATCTGAGTGTAGACTAACCTGCTCAATGTGACGCTTGCAATTCTTTTTTTTTTTTTTGAATGCAGTGAAAATCCTTTGATGTGCTTAGAGCTTACACTCACAAATACTGAGCAGGGTTAATTTAAATCTCATTTAGAGTTGATTTAAAAACTCTAATTCTGCTTGCACATTTGACTGTTACTGTTTCAACTTTAGATCAGCCCCTATTGGATCTCCAGTAGGACATTAATACAAGAGAGACTGTGCATGGCCTACAATAAAAAGAAAATGTGACCAGAAAGACTATGAACATGTGTAGCTTGGAGCAGAGAAG
The DNA here is from genome assembly GCA_011038615.1 of Limnodynastes dumerilii. Classification (NCBI taxonomy): domain Eukaryota; kingdom Metazoa; phylum Chordata; class Amphibia; order Anura; family Limnodynastidae; genus Limnodynastes; species Limnodynastes dumerilii. The sequence continues at coordinate 78,689 of WWET01003147.1, read as the reverse complement.
GGACAGGGGGAATGACATATATCAGGGGCTGTAACCAGGTACAGGAAGGGGCATTATTCAAAGTAAAAGAGCTACTAGAGCACAAGCACTGACATTGGAGAGTAGCATGTTCTCCACATTTAACCCAGGACGGATGTATTTTTCTTGTACACACACCACTTGTCCATCACGGATATGGATCCTCCTGATCCAGACTTCTGCAATAGAAGGGTTTCTAAAAGTAGGGCATTTAAAAAGTACAGTAAGGGCGTGTTCCAATCCCTCTGTACTATCCAGACTTGTGACCCACCCGCCATTTTATGTGGGGACATAGTGAAAATATTGAAGTAGGGTCCATTGCATGCGTAGGCAGTGACCTCTTGCATGCATGGGAGTTTAGCCACTTAAAGCTCTGTGCAATGGAAGCAGAAGTCTGGATCCAATCCAGTGTAAGGAAACATTGAGTCACTGAAAGGTAGGTGGATACGTGGAATAGCCTCCCGTCAGAGGTGGTTGAGCCTAATACAGGAAAGCCATTTAGCCACACTTTGTATAAACATAAGAATATTATAAAGCTTAAAAAATTGGGTCAGCATGGGTTAAAAAAATTAATAGATTGTCAGATCTAAATCCTGTTTCTATGAGCCACATTTAAATAAAGCTGTACAAAGTCAGACTGCAATCTCCAGAGTGTGCGTGGCTTCACTTTGTGTCTCACATGCTGAATAGTGCTGTACTCTATGGACTCACCTGTTCAGGAAAGTGTTCCCAAAAGGGCTGAGCTTGCGGAATGGTCTTTTGGGGTCTACCATGAGGGCATTCCCCGGGATGACCCCCTCGGTCTCTCCATGCATCACAGCAATAAAGGAGTCGGTGGTGGGCTCGGGACCAATACGACTGCCTGGGATGTCCTGCTCTAGGAGATACTTAATGAAGGTGGTCTTGCCTGTGGAGTATTGCCCCATGACCAGCACCATGGGCTTGTTGTCGAAGTCTGCATCTTCCAGGGCTGGAGAATGGAAGTCGTGGAACTTGTAGTAATCTTCCACAGGCTTCAGCTTCTTCTTGTACAGGTCTTTGAGACCCTCGGTCACCGTGTGGATGACCTCGGGGGCCTTCTTGTTCTCATTCTTCTTCATCCAGCTGAACATCTTCACAGGAGAGCAGAAATGTCTTCTATGGCAAAGTTTTCTGTGCTAACCCCACCCTAAAGCTTTCTGTATGGTATAATATCTGCTCCTCTGCACCCTGCTCCTGCCTGGTGATGTCAGTCTAAACGTCTATCCCAAAACATAGCAGAAGCACTGGAAAAAGGGCAGGCAGGAACAGGGTGTGTGTGCAAAGGAGGCAGGAGGGAATAAGAGGGTGGGGAACTTTAGGACCACCTCAACTTATCTGTACAAGTGGTTAACAGGTCAATTAAAGAGGGGGGGGGGTGCAAAATATTTCTCCAAGTGTCCAATTTAATCTTTAGCTTACACACACACAAAAAAAACCCAGTGGAAAACAGCTGTATTGGGCAAAAGAGAATGTATGAGATGAATTAAAGGGAGGTGTGTTCTCAGTATTTCCAGTCCCTGGCTGCCAACCCCACCAAAGGAATGTACAGTACTGCTGGAACTACAATGCTGTGTAGAATGCATATCGTATGCCACCTAGTGGTGAGTTGGTGGAAGGACATTAAATGGCTACCAAATATAGGTAGATTAGAACAAATTTTTGGACGTTTTTATTTATTTTTTTACAGTAAAACTTCCATTTTAGGCTTTTCAGCAGACTGCAAAAACTTGTTTCACATCCAAGGAAGATGTCAGATAAGAGGATTGCCAGATAATATCCAAGCTGGAAGGTAAATCCCTTATGGCTTAAAAATACTATGCATAGGCATGTTGAATGGGGCCGATCCAGATTTTGAGAGTAAGGCGTGACAAATATTACTGTGAAAACAGCATTAGAGTTAAGATGTGATATTTCCTTGTTCAACTCTAATTTAGAGATTATATATAAAACTATACAGCATTTAAGTTCCATTTGCAAATCCATTTTTTTCCTGCATGCAAAAAAGTGTAAATTATAATACAATTGACATGTAACAAGCGGATAGAGATTGATAGATGTGTTATAGCTGTGGAAAAATCCTCAGCGCATCATAGAACTTCACTTTTCTGCCTGAATTACCCTGGCTTGAGGGCTTGTCAGTTACTGAACCTGAACATATAAGGGGTATTAGGATTAGGCTTCAAATAGGGAGGGTTAGGGTTAGGCTGCGGGACATAGAGGGTTAGGGGAAGGCTAAGGGTAGGGCCAGGTTGCAATTGCTTACCTGTCCGCTGAGAAAAGCACCGCTGCTCTCAAAAATGGATAGTTTGGAAATGCCAGCAGTCGGCATTCAACTGGCGCAAATCAGACCATCTTAGCGGCAAACCACACCCACGAATAAGAATCATTTACAGAGTGCTGAAGTTTGTCACAAGGCTCCGACTGTAAATAGAGCGCCATCTACAGTACAGATAAGGGGGCAGATCCAGACCTAAGAGCTTGTTACGTTTCATCACGTAGCATATGTTCTATGCACTTCCCTCGCTCGTACACACTTCCCAAACCCTGCCTTAACTTTTCAAAGCGTAAGTTCTAACGCACGTAATGGATTCACGTACGTAGCGGACTAACCCGGCCTCCATTTAAATGCCTCCCTACGCCTCCAAAGCTTAACTACGGATGTCGTATGGGTGAAACTGCCCCTCTGTTCGCAGTTACGCTGATGGTCCGTGCGTTCAGCGTTACGTGGCTTAACATCTGCCGTGCGCATGCGCAGTAAATGTAAATAGGCGATTTTACGGCAGCGGCTAGCATAAAAACGCTAGCGTACGTAGCTCAGGATCTGGCCCAATGATTTTAAAGCAACTTTTGGCAGATCTCCCCTCATCCCACGGGCTGTGTGGTTATCTTGGCGATTATTTGCGATTGGCGTGAGCCAGGTGTTACACAAAGAAACCTATTCCCCACGGAGTTCATCTCCGGACCTAGTGACATTCATAAGAAGGGGGCGTGGGAAGGAATGTCAATAGGGCAGTGTGGGGGCGGGGTTTGCAAACTCCAATAATACTTTAGCACAATCCGCACAAGGATATGCGCAGAGAGTTAAAGTAGCCCTACGGACACCGGTCAGCAGAAATCCTTGCCACACTTGACACTTAGTTGCGTAGTTTTGTGAATCCGCGTATACTTATTTCCTTCTTAAGTGTGAATCAGGTCCAATATTCAGATCTTCCCACTGTGAACCATTAAAGAGTGACCACCTCTCCCACACACTGGGGTAGATCCAGAACTCTGCTTGCAATCCGTTTACCAGTGTAGCGTACCTTCTATACACTCCCCTTTCATGTATGTATTTTGGCCGCTTTACACTTTCTGAACCCCGCCTTGATCCGCTCATACACGTATAGGCTGTCCGTAGTTACGCCTCTAAGCACGCCCATACTGTCCTATTTAATTGCCGAAACCCGCCTTTGAAGCGTCATTTCGGGCAGCGTAAGGTTGGCACGCCCCCTCGAACATATTTACGCAATTGATACGTGAAAGGCCCTTACGCTCAGAGTTACGTTACATAGTGTATCATCTGTCGTGCGCATGCTCAGTACATACCAAATCGCCTTTTTACGTCTCTGCCAGGCGTAAATACGCACGGAAACGTTATTCTGGATCTGCCCCATTATCACTATGATAACCAACATTCCTACAAATATATTCCAGTGTTTTCATCAGGTTACTCTGGTGACTAGTTTTATTGAGGAATTAAATTGTACACTAACATTAGCAACACAGGGATAAGAAGCCCTAAACATTGTCCAATCCTCTGACCTGGGGTGAGGTTCAGACCTCTGTGCGTTTTCTGTACACACGAAGGTCTGGCATGGAAGAGGAGAGTGAACGCCCTTGTCTCTTCCCTCTCTCGTGTGAAGTTTGCAGCAGTTATGCTGCCATAATACCTTATTATACCTTATTATATTATATTATACCTTAGTTTATATTACATTATATGTTAGTCCATGCGACCGAACTCGTAAAACACACCCATACTGTAAAATTTACATGCCCCTCCTGCCCCCTTTACGGGTGGAGGGGATGGTTCACCTGGAGATCCGTAACAAAACATCTGGCGCACACATTTACAGATGTTAGCTTTAGCGAGAGGCTTGGGTAAGTAAAGGTGCATACACACTAAACAATTATCTGGCAGATTATCTGAAAGATGTGGCAGTTGGAATGAAAATCTGGTAATGGATGAGAGCAAATGGTATTGTCAGTTTCTTACAACATATAATGTATACACAGAACTTTGTTCTAGTGGTAGTGTGGTTATGAAATACCCAGCTCCCAAAGGAAGAAAATAATCTCCTAAAAGCAAATTTTATTATCATGAAATACTTCAGTAGAAAACAATGGGGCAATTGGACATAGCGTAATCTAAATTAAAAATAAAGAATAAAACATTAATAAAGAAAAACTCGATTTCCTAATTGTGGAGCAACGCAGGTGATTACCACCCTCCCACTTTTTGTATTACAGGAATACCACAGATGTCTTCTCAAAAGGTGTTTTCAGGACCAGTTTATCTCAGTAGATATATAGTGGCAAAAGCAGCTTAAATCTTCATTTCTGGTTACACTATTAGCTGATGACATGTCATGCCCTTGGTGTCCACTAGAGTGTGCTGCAAAGCAGGATGGTGTGGCTGTGTGGGGAGGACAGGTCACAGTCACTTTTAGATACCTATCAAGGGGTTATCTCTCAAGACACAGGACAGGGTAGAGCACTGCGTGTCGCCGCACCGACTGTCATTACGTTAGACCACCGGAGAGGAGAGTAATCCTCCACAGGGACTTAGGGTCAGTCTGCAGGAAAGAGAGTCTTAGCACATACCTCTCAACATTTGAGAACTGGAAAGAGGGACAAAATTTTGCAACATGATAAAGGGGGTGTGTCATGTACCTTCCAGTGGGCATGTCTGGGGAAAGTGGGTGTGTCTTGCACCGCAGCGGGTCTAGTCCCTGCCCCTTTTATTATTTCAGCCATCCATATGTCTGCCTCTTATTATTTCTCCAAGCAGCCATATGTCCAACTCCATGTCTGCCCCTTTATTATTTGTCTAGTCTCCATATGTCTGCCCCTTTATTAAAATGTGTGCCCCTAGTATATGTCTGCCCCTTTATTATTTGTCCTGCCATCCCTATCAGCCCCTTTTTATTATGCTCAGCGTCCATATCTGCCCGTTTTTATTATGCACAGACATCCATATCTGCCCCTTCCTATGCACAGACATCCATATCTGCCCCTTATGCCCAGCCATCCATATCTGCTTCTTATTATTCCCAGCCATCCATATCTGCCCCTTATTATGCCCAGTCATCCATATCTGCCCCTTGTTATGCCCAGCCGTCCATAGCTACCCCTTTATTATGCCCAGCCATCCATAGCTGCCTCTTTTTATTATGCCCAGCCATCCATATCTGCCCCTTCCTATGTCCAGCCATTCATATCTACCCCTTTATTATGTCTAGCCATCCATATCTGTCCCTTTATTATGCCCAGCCATCCATATCTGCCTCTTTTGCCCAGCCATCCATATCTGCCTCTTTATTATGCCCAGCCATCCATATATGCCTCTTATTATGCCCAGCCATCCATATCTGCCTCTTTATTATCCCCAGCCATCCATTTCTGCCCCTTTATTATGCCCAGCCATCCATATCTGCCTCTTAATTATTTCTTTCCAACTACTTAAATTTTGGTGTCTTCCTCCGCGGCCCTGTCCAGCTGTCTCTCCTTCTCTGATGAGTCATGTGGTGCGGAAGTACAGGTAATACAGGGCTTTTACGGGAGCCCTGTAGGACCAAATCTCTTTTGTAGAATGGTAGTGACCGCATAGGTTCAGTCACTGCCATTCTCAGTAACAGGATTGGTCCTACATGGCTCCTGTAGGAGCCCTGTATTTCCTGTACTGTGCTGGAAAAGCCCTGCGTGGCAGGGCTTTACAAAAAATAAACGAAAAACAACTTTGTCCTGAGAGTCTGCTCTCTTAGACAAGTTGTGGGGTGGGCGGGACAGTGGGACAGTCCCCCGAAAACTGGACTGTCCCGCTGGAATCGGGACAGTTGGGTGGCAAGTCTAAATAACAGTGTGATAGTAAAGCTGGTCAGTATCTGTGTGCAGTAAGCTATTCCAAGATATATCCCTGCATGCAAAGAATACAATTAACTTGACTCCCCTTGCAATCAACATGGTTTAGCCCAGGAGTAACTCATTTCAAGCACTTACTTAAGTCTGGATCCAGCCCTATACTGTATGTGTATGTGTAATTCTAAGCCCTTAGTACTTGTGAGGGCAAATCGCGTCCTTGGAAGCTGACGGGAGTGTCTGTTAAAATGATTAGATCCTTCTGTCTATCTGTATCTCGCTTATGCCCGCCCATCCATATCGGCCTCTTTATTATGCCCAGCCATCCATATCTGCCTCTTTATTATGCCCAGCCATCCATATCTGCCACTTAATTATTTCTCTTCAATTACTTACCTTTTGATGTCTTCCTCCGCGGCGCTGTCCAGCTGTCTCTCCGTCTCTCCGTCTCTGATGAGTCACAGAAGTACAGGTAATACAGGGCTCCTACGAGAGCCCTGTAGGACCAAATCTCTTTTGTAGAATGGCAGCGACCGCATAGGTTCGGTCACTGCCATTCGCAGTAACAGGATTGGTCTTACAGGGCTATATTTCCTGTACTGTGCTGGAAAAGCCCTGCCGCATATACCGTGCGCATCTTCTCTCTTTCATCGATTGATTGCTTCTCCTCTGCGAGACAGAAGCAATCGATTTCACAGCCAGTTCAAAACTGCACAGAGGACTCTATTTACCTCCAGCTCCCTGTCCCTGTCCCTAACCCTGAAGACAGGAAGCCGGAGGTAGAAAGTCCTCCTTTGTGCTAAAGTATTTTCAGGTAACCATGGTGATTCAGGATGCTGCAGGTAGACGGAATTATATGGAATCCTGTAGCTGTGTAGATGTAATGACACACAGGTGAGCAGGATTTCCTCTCAGGTTAATTACAGGCTAAGGCACATGTAAAGCAAGGAGAGCTGGAGCCACAGGAGAGCCCAATGAATGCATAATCTCCAAATGACCCATTCCATTAGGTACAAAATACTCTGCTCCTCAGTTTCCTACTTTCAGTTACTATGGTACAATGGTTACTATGGTAACCACCTTTGTTGAACAGGCAAATAGTTTTTTTTAAATATCAGTTAGTTCATTTAAACCAGGTGACAGTTGGAAGCTCAGGAGCGGATTACATTGTACCTAGCATTTTACCCTATACACAGGTTACCAGAGTGTGCCAGTGATTTGTCAGGAAAGCTGTCACCTAGCAATTGTGTCTCTGTTGAGATGTAGCTGGCAGTGGGGTAGCGTCCATCTCTGTGGTTTAATGCTTACCCTCCAACATGACCCATTCCATTAGGTACAAAATACTCTGCTTCTCAGGTTCCAACTGTCAGTTACTATGGTAACCACCTTTGTTGAAAAGGAAAATCGTTTTTCAAATATCAGTTCATTTATTTAATCCAGGTGAGTGACAGTTGGAAGCTCAGGAGTGGATTAAATTGTACCTAATGGAATGGGTCATGTTGGAGGGTCTGTTAATGCAGGGACAGAACTTGATAGGAATAACTAGCACCTCCATTGACAAGTCACTTAATGGGTAGTGGATAAGTGGAATAGCCACCCATTAGAAGTGGTGGAGACTAACAGAGTACAACTAAACCTCAATCTAAAACAAAATAAAACCCTAAAACTTGAATAAAGTCTGAGGTAATTATGAGTTTAATATATCTTCTAGAATTCTATGTTATGTCTCGCTTTTTGTCCAGCTTCAGTTATTACAGATCGGAGTCATGATGCTAAAGGCAATGAATTCTGGGTAGATCAAAGGAATAGGCCCTGCACCAGATTACTATTTTGAGAGCCATAAAGTAAAAATCTCTGCAGTGAGATACAGAACATACTGTAAAACTATTTGAGTGCTACTTGCAGTTAACTTTTTTAACTGTTGTATTCATTTTGTCCACTAGATGGGGCAGTGTTGTTTGTTTTGTGTTTTTTAGTTACAGTTTATTTTTGTATATTCTTAATGTGCCTCAGATATCCTGGGTTAGATCAAGGGTTCAGTGAAAGTATTTCTATTTATTTGTGTTATTGTTGTTTTTTTTCTATTTTCAATATATAAATAATAATCTCCACCCCTAGAGCTTTTGAAAACATGGGCGTAGCTAGCAATTTCCTTCTCCTTTTTGATATACTCTTTTTATAAGGCTACTGTCTCATGGATAGTTACAAATAACCCTCTCCCTAGGATTTTTATCCTAACGCATTTGTTTGCAATAGCCATTGTCCGGATCCTGCACATGTTCAGACATGCTGGAGAATCTGTATTAACCAATCAAAATGCGTTTTATCCCATACAGACTTGTGCAAATCTAAATACAGACTTCCATACCGTAAGAGTTTATGCAGGTTTTTCGATGGTGAGGGGCAGGGCACTTGCAGGAGAGAAGTAAGAGACAGAAATTGTACAACATAAAGTTCATGGAAACATGAATAATAAAAGAAGATCCGGTGTCTGATCCCCTCTGGTGCAATGAGAATGGAGATTTATGTCCAGTGCAGTGACACTTGTGGCAAAGATGTTGGCTTGATAGGATAGGCCGGTAAACTTTTGATGCCACTTAGTAGCTCTTCTTTTGTGTGATGAGAACTAGGATGTTAACAGCTATGAGTGTCAGACACTACAATACTTTTTGTATGAAATGAAAGTCAGTAGGATGACCTCTGTATTGGATGGTGGTCACTAGGATGCTTTCTATATTGGCTGGTGGTCACTAGTATACTCTCTGTATTGGATGGTGGTCAATAGGATGTTCTCTCTATTGAGTAGTGGTTACTGGTATACTTTCTGTATTGGGTGTTAGTCACTGCTAGGATGCTATCTATATTGGCTGGTGGTCACTATGTTGCTGTCTGTATTGCATGGTGGTCACTATGTTGCTGTCTGTATTGCATGGTGGTCACTAGGATACTGTCTGTATTGGGTGGTGGTCACTAAGGGCCTGATCCAGACCTACGACCGCAAGTGATTGTACGCCGGTCGGGAGCGTAAAAACGAGAGAAAAAACGCACTACGCATGTGCAGTATGACAACTTCCGGTCGTCCGAAGGACATGAGCGTACAGCGAGCGTATTTTCAGCGTATTTTTCGCCCAAGGGGCGTGCGTTTTGTACGACAATAGTCCGGACGCTCAAGTTACTACACAGAGGCGGGGATAGCCATTTAAATTGTACAGTATGGGCGTGCTAAGCCCCGTACGACCAGCGTATCGGTACGAAAATTCGCACGGACGCTTGAAAAAGTTAGGGTAGGGTTCAGCCGCCGTAGGTTGGTACAATCAATGGGAGTGTCATGGGTGTGAAAGTTTATACGCCCGGGCGATCATACGCTACGCTCACGGGCGTAGGTCTGGATCAGGCCCTAGGATACTGTTTGTATTGGGTGTTGGACACTAGGATACTTTCTGTATTGGGTGTTAGTCACTACTAGTCACAGGGATACTCTCTGTTTTGTAAATAATTTTATTGTACAATACTAGTCGGCCAGTGTTGTATTTGATGGATTGAAACTCTTTTACGTGACTCCTTTTCTTATACTTAATCAGCAATATTTAACCCTGTTCACATTATATATTTGCACTGCTCTTAGTAAAGCTCTTTATTCTGTGATAATCCTGATACTGTTTTTGGTAGCCCCATCTATATTTGACCACACCCACATGTGACCACTTAGCCCCCCCCCCCTTTGGTTCTTGGTTATGGCATCCCTCTGGGTTCAAATATTATCATTTGTACGGCACAATCATCACCTATTTGTCAGATGACCCTTTATTACTCTGGAGGAGGTTAGGCGGAGCAATGAAACGGTATCAGTTTCCCGTAAAGCCAGGACAGTTTACAGGAATCGATTATGTACAAAGGGACGTAACATAAAACAACAGCAATTATTTTCCTACCAGCAATAAACTGCATGGAGTCCATGGACTAAAGCCAAATTAATTTGTTTATTCATTAACTAATTTCAGTTTCTATCACCTAGAAGCTAATTATAAGCTGAGGCATACTATTATCACATGGGTGGATAGTTATATTCCAAATGTCGTACTACAGTAACAGCAATAAAATAAATAAATGACCGATCCCTGTTTATTGACCATAAGGTAAGATTACCTTTGTGTTCTTCCTGGTAGTCGAGTATTACCTGAAAGGAAGATTAGTTACCGTCTGACCTGTTTTACTTCACAATACGTTGAAGGTTTTCTTTCTGTGTTTCGGAGACGTACAGATAACGGGCCGGATTCACAACCTTGGAGCTATTGCACAAACGTCCTTAATTTACCGATAATAGCTGCTACGCACGCATAGTAACTATATTAGGTCATCTACGTATCGTTTCATTATGTAGATTGCGTATACGCGGTCTTTACAGTATAGAATGGCTCCGCCCAGTTCCATCCATCCAGACTAAGGCCACACCTCCTTGCATTGGGGTCTGAGCCTGTCACATGTCACCCCTGCGCTGTGTAGATATACTACGGCAAGGTTCCGCACAATACAGGCTGATATCTCCATCTCCATTACAACATACTCATACTGACTCCTGGGGACTAAGTGCTCTGTGTAGCTATCTAGGCTGAACTGATTAATTGGTTTTGGGGCGAAAAAACAAACATGTTTCTTTTTAGAGGCGGAACTAGTGAGTTGTGGGCCCAGGTGCAAAAATGATGCTTTGGTCCTGATGATATCCCAGGTAACCCATTGAGGAGCTATGGTGGTGCAGTGATGACGGCTGTGAGCTCTTGTATCAGCATGGGCCTTGGTGCTGTTGCACCAATGGTAGTTCTGCCCCTGTTTCTCTTCTATTAATTCATGAACTGAACCTGGACGCAGAGTCCTGTGCTGGGAGCATTTCTGATGTGGAGATCCATTCTGCCATGGAGAAGGTGTGGAAATTGTACATTGAGGCCTTGCTTAGCGCCCCGGCTGTATCCACACTGAGTAAGGTGTCGCGGACCTAGCTGGGTTAAAAGCTCTGACTTATCTGTAATTGAACCGAGTATTTCTTTTGTGTTTTAGTTAACAATACAATGTATAATGCACCAAACATAAACTCCGACACAAATTTAGTTGATAAAATCTGTTTACTTAGGAATAATTTTGTTTTTCTTAGTTGTTTTCCTTAGTAAATTGGTATATTTAAATATTTGTATATATGTATATATACTGCAGTTCGTATAATAGTTCTTTTACAAAAAAACAATTAAGATCTTCAAATGAATAAAGATAGTACAGGATCTATTAACAACATAGTCCAAGCCATTTCTTTCACCATCCCTTGACTAATCAGCTATTAAATGAGTTTACAAAATTTACTAATCATGTTACAATTAAATAACAGTACTTAAGCTGGGCACACACTAGAGCGATTATCGTCACAGCGTGCGATTCTAGATAATTGTTGCAATTTTCCCGCTAGTGAGAGGTAACGATATCAGTGCCATAGACTATACGATAATCGTCACATGTTTTACATAAAAGGCAGTTCCGAGGGTGATTGGTAGCAGCATTTCAGGAGTCAAGCCGGGATTTTATTATATTTATCCATATAGCAAATACAGATCTTTATCCTTTAATGCACTCGATAAGATAAAATTTGTGTAAAATTCGAAACTCAATCCAGGTTATTTCCATGTTCCATGTTTCCATAAAGTTATTGTGTGGAAATATATGCTCTTTGTAATCCATAATTATATGACGACACGTCACGTGTAATAAACAGGAAGGACGTTAGACAGTGATAGACAGTGGTGTGGAAAGAACGTCAAAACATTAGAAAACTTGTGCAATTAGCTGAAATGCCCACACATTGCACTCTTTTGCTAACGATAAACGATATTCATTCAGGAATTCCAAAAGATGCGATTGTCTGCTGGCGGCCATGTTTGGAAGATTATCGTGAGTTTCGGGGAAAAATCGCCACCACAAACTAAAGCGATAATTCGTCAAATCACTGATAATTGGAAGATGGGCCTGATAATCGCTCTAGTGTGTGGCCAGCTTTAGAGTTGAGAGGTGATGTTTCCTATCCCAAGTCTAAATAACAGTGTGATAGCAATCTCTCTGTCTCCATAATTACAGGCAAGTATAGCATTATTAAAGGAAGGAGAGATCTGCATCTCTTGCAGAATCCAGAGCTTTTATTGGTGAAACTGGCCAAGTGGTGGAGTTGCCCATCACAGACTGAAGTTTCTCAGCTAGCTGCATAGACCTCTTGCTGAGATTGACAGGTGGCCTGTGCAGCCAATCAGTGCCAAGATTGACATAAGGCCCATGCAGCTTATCAGCTTCAAGGACCTCCTGTCAATCCTTCCCTCTTGAGCCTGGATTATCAGTCTCAGTGGCACCGATATCAGGACCTTAATGTAGTGGAAATTTGTCCCGTTTATTGGGCCAGTTCCTGAGTGATAATCTCTCTAGTTTATTATTATTATTATTATCATCATTTATTTATAAGGCACCACAAGGTGTCCACAGCACCGTACAAAATACAACTGGATACAGTACAGACATAGAGTGGGGATGGACAGCATAGTACATAATAAAATATAACTTAAATATAAAAATATCACAAAAATACAATAAAGTGAAGCAAGCACAGACAGCAAGACAAAATGCGAGGTGTCACAATTGGCAGATGAGGTAGGAGGGGATAGAGTGTAGTGAGAGATTGAGAGGGAGCCACCAGGTGGGGACAAGGAAAAAGGGTAGCAGAGGAGGACAAGAGGGTAAGAAGAGAGG
>WWET01003147.1:43550-58694 GCA_011038615.1 Limnodynastes dumerilii | reverse complement strand
GATCGGATCGGAAAGCGGTATAAGTGTCAGCCAAAGCTTTATGCAGACTTGTAACCACTTTATGTGAGAGAAAATCATTTGATTTATTTGGATCTTAGTGCTTGTGTCACCATAAGAAAAGAAAGTTAGTCTGTGAACCCGGGATATTGCCGGGGTGGTGATCGGAAAGCGGTATAAGTGTCAGCCAAAGCTTTATGCAGACTTGTAACCACTTTATGTGAGAGAAAATCATTTGATTTATTTGGATCTTAGTGCTTGTGTCACCATAAGAAACAAAAAGAAAGTTTGTTCCACACTTTGAGTAACATGTAGAATTTGCTTCACATTTCCGTATCTCTGACTCCCACTCTCCGTTCTCTCAGCGATTACTTTTACTCCAGCTATTTACACTTTTCTTCCCAAACTTTATTGCCAACAATTTCTCCTTCTCTTTATCATCAATTTTTAGTTTATTACTAAACCTTTCACTCTTGTCTTCAACTGCTGCTAATCACCAACCCGACTTTATTATCCTGCTTCCGACTCTCTTCCCCTTCTCTCCGTCACTGTTTCTATCTCCCGACCTCCAGATCTCCGCGGTTCACTGCCTGTCAGGATTTCTCCTTTCTCTCTCTCAAAGACTGTCTTTAACCCCACGGTCTCCGACACCTCAGTTGCTCACCACCCGTTGAGTGAATTTCTCTTCTCACAACCTCCGGACCTCTGCTGTACCTCTGCTGTTCTCTCTCCCTCTCCTCTATTNTTCCCTCTCCTCTATTCCTCTGCTGTCTATCTCCCGTTCTCCGTCTCACTGCCGCCTGTCAGCTCCGCGTATTCCTCTCAATCTCTCTCACAGATCTGCTCTCTTCACCTCTCCTCACACGACTGACTAACTGACCTCTGAACCCGCTCTTTTTCTCCCTCACCTCGCGCACCTGAAGTTTCTAGATTGCCCACGCGCTGCTCTTATTGTTTGATCAGCTGGTGATTGCTATGCAACATGCCTGCCTGAACCCAAACCTCCTGCTTTCACTGCTGCAGAATACCTAACCCATGTTAGATTATTATATGACAATAAACATAACTAAGTCAGGGTATTACAAAGGTATACAAGTCATAAAGTCATTTTTGAGACTCTCACACATGCGAAAACATTAGGCTGATAGTGAATGATTCTGAACAAAAACGACCTTGACAGTGGCCTTATCCTGACACCACTGAAGTTAGAGTTTTATTATATCGACCTTAGTGTTGGTAACAGTTAAATATCTGACAAAAACACATAACCCTCCCTTCACCACAGCCTAACCTTCCCCTCACTGCAGCCTAACCCTAACCATCCCCTCACCGCAGCCTAACCTTCCCCTCACTGCAGTCTAACCCTAAACATTCCCTCACCGCAGCCTAACCTTCCCCTCACTGCAACCTAACCATCCCCTCACCGCAGCCTAACCTTCCCCTCACTGCAGCCTAACCCTAACCATTCCCTCACCGCAGCCTAACCTTCCCCTCACTGCAGCCTAACCCTAACCTTCACCACAGGCTAACCTTCCCCCTCACTGCAGCCTAACCTTAACCATCCCCTCACCGCAGCCTAACCCTAACCATTCCTCCATCACAGCCTAACTCTAACCATCCCCTCAGACCTCAGACCTGAGCAATACCATGTTGCCAGGGGAGGCAAATTTACATATTAGAGTTGAGGATCTTAGTGTTAAACTAATGTTAAACATTAAGCTTTGCAGTATGTGAGTTCTATGTGCAAATGTTGCAATGAATGAGCCAGTGGCAAACACAGGATTTTGAAAGGGGGGTTTCCAGTATGTGTAATACATGTGGGGTGTATTAGCATATCTCCCAACATTTTGGAGCCCGAAAACAGGACAAATAAGCTCCGCCCCATTTAATCTCTGCTCCCACTCCGCCCCCACTGTGAGCGTGTGTGTTAGGGAATTAGACTGTAATGCAGCAGAGGTTGAAGTACTGTTTCAAATTGTAAAGAGCTAATTAATATAATGTTAAAGAAACATATGTAAAATGATAATACTGATAATAAGGTCATACTATCTGACTGCCAAAATATCTAAGACATCCAATAACGTTCTTTTTGAAAGCAGGAAGTTTATCATGTAGATTTAAAAATAATAAAAATAAAAAAAATAAAAAACTCTACATTAAAGAATTGCGCTGTTAAATCCTGTTTTTGATATTTTTTTATAATTTATATTTTACTTGTTTTACACATTAAAATAGTAGTTTTACATTGCAGGAACAGATCTAATAGCAATAGCAGTATACAATGCATTAGTTGAGCACATTACACAATAGACCAGAGCTTGTGTCAGGGCAGAAGCACTGTTAAATCTGTTGTGGCCATTCACCATCCCCAACTGCTTCGCTATTGCAGCATAGGCCAAGACCATCATCCTCCATGTCAGTCTACCTCACATGGCCACTAAGCCATGCCCCTTTCGCAGCGCCCGCGAAACCACGTCCCTTTTCCCTAAATTTTTCTTATTTGCACATTTTTCTATTTTATTTTTTTAAAATTTTCAATCTGGGGGGTTTCTGGGCAACCAGAACCCCCCCCTGGGTGCGCCACTGGAATGAGCCCCCCCCCCTTAATTTGGAAACTGATTTAGCCGAACTGCTTACTGGATACAAGCGGAAAATGTTGTATGTCGGATCCAGAGTTGCCGGTTTCCGATAAAACAAAGAACTCTGGATAGGACGTAGTGAAAAGGAAAAGCGCAGACGGAGCTGAATGAGTTTTTATTTTATTTTTTTTAAGTTTAACCATTTTCAGTCTTTATTATTTACAGTAACGTCTGAGCATAGAGCGGTTTTCCGGTATTCCGATGCTATTCTGCCAGAAATGAAAAAAAATATATATATTATTTTAACCGTAGAATTGTCTCTTAAACAACTGATTTATGAACCCTTTTCAGTGTTCTATTTTTACCATGTGTAGATCCCTGTTTTTATCACATATAGGGTCATTTCCCCATTGAAAATTACACAATCCCCTGACGTGGGGTAAGATTTTAACGAAAACGCAACTGAACTTCTCATTTTAATATCATGGAACACCCTGTTACACAAGTGCACAGCAGACAGGCCCAAGGCAAGCTGTTTTGGCTCGTTCCTATTGTCAGCCTGTCTTGAGCATGCGCGGTGTGAAATTCCGTTGCGCTTCCGTCTAAAGACAATTGCACAACCCTGGATCAGCGCCAATAGGGTTCATATAATGTCCTCTCCATTGTGTCACTCATTGGGTCGCATCCTGACCTACCGGCACCTTACAGCCGCCCAAGGTCAGTACAGCCGGCATCGTAGCGGGGAATGCACGTCCCGTGCACTTCCCGCTATCGGTAGTAAATCTGGACAATTACGTGTCCAGATTCCTACCCTAACTTTTACGATCAGGTTTGTGGCCTTACGGCTGCATAGCTAATCGTAACGGGACTTCCCCCACCCCCGTCCCCTAATTAGCATGTCTAGCTCCGCCAATATCTAAGACGTCCATTAACGTTCTCTGTGAAAGCAGGAAGTTTATCATGTAGATTTATAAATAATAAAAATAAAATAAATCTACATTAAGGAATTGAGTTGTTATTGTCCTGTTTTTGATATTTTTATGTAATTTATAATTTACTTCTTTTACACATTATAATAGTCATTTTATATTGCAGGAACAGATATAATAGCAATAGCAGTATACAATAAATATAAATATATATATAAAAGTGGAGCACATTACACAATGGACCAGAGCCTGTGTCAGTGCATAAGCATTGTTGAATATGTTGTGACACATTTACCATCCTCACCTCCTTTCCTATTGCAACACAGGCCAGGACCATCATCCTCCATGACAGTCTGCCCCACATGGCTGCTAGGCCACGCCCCTTTCGCGGCACCCGCAAAGCCACGCTCTTTTTCAAAATTTTACCTTTTTTGCACATTTTAACATTTTTTTCTTCAATTTTCAATCTGGGGGGTTTCTGGGTAACCAGAAACCCCCCTGGGTGCGCCACTGTTGCATATACGTCCGGTGTTTCGCAATATTTGATACTGCGCATGCGCAGTATCTTTTTCACGTAATCTACGTAACTTTTCGTTACATAGATTGCTTATATGCAATACGTCCGGTGTTGTGTATTCGGCCCATTATGTTTATTAAAGATAATATTTTTTAAAATCTGTTATATTTTTTTTTACTCCAATATTTTGTTAATTCATTTTAATCAAATATATATATAAATTTATGTTTTATTTTACACAAATTAAAAATGTTAAAAAAAAAAATATTCAAATTAATGTAAAAAGAAATGTTTAGAGGTCTAATAACGTAAATCAACTTGAGAATGGTAGAGTGGTACCTTATCTTTTTCCATGCATATGTAAACTTCTGTAAGGACTTAATCAGTCCTAACTTAATAGGAGTCTCGCCCCTCTAGCCACACATGCAGGAGTCATTCTGCGCCAATGTGTGCATCAGTCCTATGTCAGCCATGATTTCCATGCGTATATTTGAGTCCTGGCCATGTGCAGTATATCCACTCGGAAAAATACGTACAGAGATTCTGCACTTACTTAATTGGGAATACAGTCCCAATTGAGGAATTTGGTAATCTCCTTGGAAGTGATGAGTTTTAAGGGATTGCTTGAGAGATTGATGCGTAAAGGATAGTCTTAATGGGTGGGGAAGGTTATTCCAGAGAGTGGGTGCAGCCTGGGAGAAGTCCTGTAAGTGGACATCAGAGCATTTGGTTAGTGTAGAGGAAAGCTGTATGTCCTGTGAAGATCTGAGAGAGTGAGCTGAGATGTATCTTGAGATGATATAAGATATGTAAGGGGTGCAGTCTCATTGATGGCTTTGTAGGCTAGCAAATGGATTTTGTATTTGATTCTGTTATCTACAGACGACCAATGTAGAAAGTGACAGAGTTGACCGACTCTAGAAGAGCGTTTTGCAAGGAAAATCAGCCCAGTAGTAATTTGAACTTGTTTGGTTTTAGTCAGGGTAAGGGAGTTAAGAGATTGTGAACCAGATTCACACTTACGAGTTTGCTACTTTCTCCGTGTGTATTTTTAGGATCGGATAAACTGCGCATGCGTAGTAACTTTTTTTAACGCAAGCTACATAGGATTTAGGCATGGAAATCCATTAGGCACGGACTTCAAATCTGTGCTTAGTGAGATACGTCCAAAGGGGCGGCCAGCCCTCCGTACGTAGGGAGTTGAGTGAAAGTGGGTGGGGGACATTTTAATGGCTTAATATGGGCGCGCTTTGGAAAGTGCGCACGGACCTATCCAACTAATACACAAATATATGCACAGAGAGCTAAGGTTGCCCCTATGGTGCCGGAAGTCTGCTAAAATCCGTAAGTGTGAGGAGAGTGTCATGGGTGTTGCCTTGCAACTTAGGCGCGCGTCTTTGCGAATCCGTGCGTACTTATTTCACACTTAAGTGTGAATCCGGTCCTGTGTCCTGACAATTTACAATGGAGGCCAAATTTTAGTGTTACACAGTCTGTGGCTCTTCCACAGTAAAGCAGCTGACACACAGCCATAAAACCGAAGCAGCCACTACATACGCACAGGTGTCATAAACAGCTGAGCAGCAGCGATACCGGATCAGAGTCTAGTTGCAGCATGTAACATTCCCCAGCACTAGCCGCTATCTGACAGGCCTGAGGGGTGTAGCTAGAGAATACACCCATCTCCTGGGGGGTTCCATTTCTGACCACATGGGCTATACAGGAGATCCTGTGAAAGCCGACCTGTTGTTTTCCAGGTGAAATTTAACAAAGGAGCTTGTTTGTGTTTGTTATATGGATTCTCTGATGAAAAGTTCAGAAAGGTTTCTAAGGAGCGTTACTGTAAAAGATGGCGGTTTAGACCCCCTCCTCAGATAATACAGCTAAATAGTCCTGTGACACCTACTATAGCATAGTTGCCAACTCTCCCTGAATATCAGGGAGACTCCCTGAAGATTGGGTGATCTCCCTGACTCCCTAAAGTGTTTGGTAATCTCCCTGATTCTAATTTCATCCATTGAGGTCTATGGAGATGACCAATTTCATGGAGGCCAAGATGTAATGATAGAATCTTGTTAATCAGCTGCAGCGTCACTTTTTAGCTTTTCTATAAAGACAGTAATGAAAGTATTTACTGACCATTTATTAATAAATAAATACTGACATTTTTATTGTAAAATAGTTTTCCTGGCAGTGCTAGATACACCTATGGGTGGAGCTATTCACAGGACACACCTCTTTGGTGCTACAGGACACACCCCTTTGGTGCAGCACCTTGATAGTAGTCTTACAATCTCCCTGATATTCATTTGCAAAAGTAGGCAACCATGTATTAAGATGATTATATTATAATATTATATCGGGGCTGCCTACTTTTTATTTCTTCGATGGGAGATCTTGGAGGGAAGAAATAGATTCTGGTATGGGGGTGGGGTGGGGCTTAATGACCGTGTTTATGCAAATCTTGTCATTAAGCCCCTGTCAACCACTACTGTAAATCATAGTATTCCAGGGGTGGGTGGGGCTTGATGATGTCATCAACTTAGAATGTAACCGGACATAGGGCACGTGACCTGGGCACCGATAGACACCCAGCCAGGTCCAAGGGGATGTCATAATTAAACTTATTATTTTTTAAAACACTTTAATAAGGGATGGGAGGCGCAACTGCCCTGGGCTCCATCGACTCCAGTTATACCACGATAACCGACATCCCAACCCCTTTCAACCTATGTCACGTCTATTCCAGGTGGAGAAAGAATGGAAATGTAAATCTTCCCTTGTCTCCAAATATCTATGACTGTAGGGGGTATGTGTGTCCCTGGTACCAGTTATCTGGCATTTGTAAAGTGCAGGTAACTGACTTGTCCATTGTCTTTGATACAAGAGAACTGGTTTTACAAGTACTGTCATTCAGATCACAGACCACTTTACATTTCCTTTCAGTTTAATACTCAAACATTACAGAGTTACAGAGCAAATCATTATTACTTTGTTGCTCAAGAACTAATAGTGAATCATTAAATTGCTTATCATATCCTGAGACTGGCTCAATAATCAATGAGACTACTAAAAATAAATATCAAATTTGCATGTATTTTATGCATAATTTTATTTAATTGAAAAGTGGAGATATGCTTATAGCAATCTATCAGATTTTAGCTCTCATTTTCATATTACATACTAGAGAATGTCAGCTAGAATCTGATTATTTGCTATGGCCAACATCTTCATTTTACCTTGCCGCGGTTTAGTAAATCTATCCCCAAATGTGACTGAGGAGATTGGTCATGTGATGGATCATGTGACAATGTATCATAACACTGCTTAGATCCGGTGACATAGTTACCACCTTCATACACGAAAAAAAGACCTTCGTGATATAAGGACTATTATTCAACCTTGTTACCTTTTCCTAAACTCAAACTCATAAATAATGTCTGTTCGTTTCTTGGTCTTTCATCTGTCATCATGTCATTAAAGTTATGACTTTTCTACCTGCGGTTTTATAACAAAAGGGGAGCATCTTGGAGCCGAAACTGCCTGTAGTCCAGGGTCCAGGGCCTGGGGGTGACTGAAACATACACAGTAAACAGGCTGAAAATAGTCAATGAACGTGATTAAAGCCATTCTCTTCCCTGCAGCACCATTTATTGCAGGGAAGAGAATGCCTTTAATCACGTTCATTGAATATTTAAAGCCTGTTTACTATGTTTATTTTTTTTTTCCTAACTCAGACTATAGGACCTCACTAACGCCACTTTCACATCACCAAAATTTCCCTCCTGTCCCTGCTTATATCATCTGCTATTATACCTACCCCCTGTCCCTCCTGTCCCTGCTTATATCATCTGCTATAATACCTACCCCCTGTCCCTCCTGTCCCTGCTTATATCACCTGCTATAATACCTACCTAATCCCTACCCCCTGTCCCTCCTGTCCCTGCTTATATCACCTGCTATAATACCTACCCCCTGTCCCTCCTGTCCCTGCTTATATCACCTGCTATAATACCTACCCCCTGTCCCTGCTTATATCACCTGCTATAATACCTACCCCCTGTCCCTGCTTATATCACCTGCTATAATACCTACCCCCTGTCCCTGCTTATATCACCTGCTATAATACCTACCCCCTGTCCCTGCTTATATCACCTGCTATAATACCTACCCCCTGTCCCTGCTTATATCACCTGCTATAATACCTACCCCCTGTCCCTGCTTATATCACCTGCTATAATACCTACCCCCTGTCCCTGCTTATATCACCTGCTATAATACCTACCCCCTGTCCCTGCTTATATCACCTGCTATAATACCTACCCCCTGTCCCTGCTTATATCACCTGCTATAATACCTACCCCCTGTCCCTGCTTATATCACCTGCTATAATACCTACCCCCTGTCCCTGCTTATATCACCTGCTATAATACCTACCCCCTGTCCCTGCTTATATCACCTGCTATAATACCTACCCCCTGTCCCTGCTTATATCACCTGCTATAATACCTACCCCCTGTCCCTGCTTATATCACCTGCTATAATACCTACCCCCTGTCCCTGCTTATATCACCTGCTATAATACCTACCCCCTGTCCCTGCTTATATCACCTGCTATAATACCTACCCCCTGTCCCTGCTTATATCACCTGCTATAATACCTACCCCCTGTCCCTGCTTATATCACCTGCTATAATACCTACCCCCTGTCCCTGCTTATATCACCTGCTATAATACCTACCCCCTGTCCCTGCTTATATCACCTGCTATAATACCTACCCCCTGTCCCTGCTTATATCACCTGCTATAATACCTACCCCCTGTCCCTGCTTATATCACCTGCTATAATACCTACCCCCTGTCCCTGCTTATATCACCTGCTATAATACCTACCCCCTGTCCCTGCTTATATCACCTGCTATAATACCTACCCCCTGTCCCTGCTTATATCACCTGCTATAATACCTACCCCCTGTCCCTGCTTATATCACCTGCTATAATACCTACCCCCTGTCCCTGCTTATATCACCTGCTATAATACCTACCCCCTGTCCCTGCTTATATCACCTGCTATAATACCTACCCCCTGTCCCTGCTTATATCACCTGCTATAATACCTACCCCCTGTCCCTGCTTATATCACCTGCTATAATACCTACCCCCTGTCCCTGCTTATATCACCTGCTATAATACCTACCCCCTGTCCCTGCTTATATCACCTGCTATAATACCTACCCCCTGTCCCTGCTTATATCACCTGCTATAATACCTACCCCCTGTCCCTGCTTATATCACCTGCTATAATACCTACCCCCTGTCCCTGCTTATATCACCTGCTATAATACCTACCCCCTGTCCCTGCTTATATCACCTGCTATAATACCTACCCCCTGTCCCTGCTTATATCACCTGCTATAATACCTACCCCCTGTCCCTGCTTATATCACCTGCTATAATACCTACCCCCTGTCCCTGCTTATATCACCTGCTATAATACCTACCCCCTGTCCCTGCTTATATCACCTGCTATAATACCTACCCCCTGTCCCTGCTTATATCACCTGCTATAATACCTACCCCCTGTCCCTGCTTATATCACCTGCTATAATACCTACCCCCTGTCCCTGCTTATATCACCTGCTATAATACCTACCCCCTGTCCCTGCTTATATCACCTGCTATAATACCTACCCCCTGTCCCTGCTTATATCACCTGCTATAATACCTACCCCCTGTCCCTGCTTATATCACCTGCTATAATACCTACCCCCTGTCCCTGCTTATATCACCTGCTATAATACCTACCCCCTGTCCCTGCTTATATCACCTGCTATAATACCTACCCCCTGTCCCTGCTTATATCACCTGCTATAATACCTACCCCCTGTCCCTGCTTATATCACCTGCTATAATACCTACCCCCTGTCCCTGCTTATATCACCTGCTATAATACCTACCCCCTGTCCCTGCTTATATCACCTGCTATAATACCTACCCCCTGTCCCTGCTTATATCACCTGCTATAATACCTACCCCCTGTCCCTGCTTATATCACCTGCTATAATACCTACCCCCTGTCCCTGCTTATATCACCTGCTATAATACCTACCCCCTGTCCCTGCTTATATCACCTGCTATAATACCTACCCCCTGTCCCTGCTTATATCACCTGCTATAATACCTACCCCCTGTCCCTGCTTATATCACCTGCTATAATACCTACCCCCTGTCCCTGCTTATATCACCTGCTATAATACCTACCCCCTGTCCCTGCTTATATCACCTGCTATAATACCTACCCCCTGTCCCTGCTTATATCACCTGCTATAATACCTACCCCCTGTCCCTGCTTATATCACCTGCTATAATACCTACCCCCTGTCCCTGCTTATATCACCTGCTATAATACCTACCCCCTGTCCCTGCTTATATCACCTGCTATAATACCTACCCCCTGTCCCTGCTTATATCACCTGCTATAATACCTACCCCCTGTCCCTGCTTATATCACCTGCTATAATACCTACCCCCTGTCCCTGCTTATATCACCTGCTATAATACCTACCCCCTGTCCCTGCTTATATCACCTGCTATAATACCTACCCCCTGTCCCTGCTTATATCACCTGCTATAATACCTACCCCCTGTCCCTGCTTATATCACCTGCTATAATACCTACCCCCTGTCCCTGCTTATATCACCTGCTATAATACCTACCCCCTGTCCCTGCTTATATCACCTGCTATAATACCTACCCCCTGTCCCTGCTTATATCACCTGCTATAATACCTACCCCCTGTCCCTGCTTATATCACCTGCTATAATACCTACCCCCTGTCCCTGCTTATATCACCTGCGCTGGTCAGTATCTGTGTGCAGTAAGCAATTTAAAGATATATCCCTGCATGCAAAGAATACAATTAACTTGACTCCCCTTGAAATCAACATGGTTTAGCCCTTGAGTAACTAAGTTCATGCACTTAACAAGGTCTGGATCCAGCCCCAAGTGTGTATGGACTGGCACTTGTTGGATGGATTTTGTGGATTGATGACCTATAAATAAAAATAAAACCATTACTTCTATTTACAATAAAAAGACATTCTGTAAGATGGATATACATTTATCACCTAAAACAAGAAACTTACCATGTTTGTGCACAGTTCGCAAGGGGACAGGCTCGTCAACTGAAGTTTGAGACCAGCGAGCTGTAAAGACAAAAATAACCAAAGATACTGTAAAAACCAACACACAAACTATTGCAAATACTAACCTATTTGAACACACAGCAATAAAAGACAATACTGGTTTTTAAAACACCAGGAAAAAGAATTATGGACTTACAAATTGCATGCAAAGACTATTCAGGACTTTTCTATTGAATACAAATACTTTTCTGGACTTACAAATTTCTTGCAAAGCCTATTGTTCACAAAGACTTTTCTGGATTTACAAATTTCACACGAATCATATAGGTCACTTTCTAAAAACTTTTATGAACTTAGAAATTTCATGCAAGGACAATAAAAAAAAAAAATGTTTCCGTGCTGGAATCTTCCGCCTCTGTCTCATCGGGCCTGATCCAGAGCTACGACCGCAAGCGAGCGTACGCTCATCGTAAGCGAAAATTCGTGAAAAAATTCGCACCGCGCATGCTTGCCTCTGAACTGCTTTGTTTGTGGCCACAGGATTACAAGTGGCAGAGCATCCAAATATTGTGTTGCAGAGGTCATAAAAGCGCCAGGTCACTCGGCCGCTGCCACTCTTGTTTCTGCTGTCGTGGTATTTGGTAAATTGTTTTTTTAAAGACTTCAAATTATTTACCACTTGTTGAGTTTTTATTATGCCTCTGTCTTTGTGTTTTTTTAGCGATGTTGTGGTAGATATGGGCGTCCTTGACAGTCCCCAGTATCTGCTCCCTTATCCCCTCCTCAGCCCTTATGCTGAGCAGCTCCTGGACCTCTTCTTCACGCCAGTGCGCCATTTCCAAGTCTGAAGAAGGGCAACATATGATGATGTCATCATACTCTGCTTGTTTTTCCATCCAATAGGGTTGCAATGTGAAAAAACGGGTTGCAAAACAAACCTGGATCTTTCACAATGCCACCCTTCTTGGGAAGGACCTAGGGAAAATCCTTCTTTTTTCCCGGGTCAACCGGAAGTACCCCTTTCACATCATTTTAAGAAGATCCCGGGTATTTGGTGGTGATATGAAAGGGGTATAAATAAAGCCCCATTAGCCCCAGGCCATGAGTCCTGTTTTATGGCTCATTTTACAGATCCAAAACTCATTGATGCCCCCACACCCCAGCACCTAACAATCACACAGTAATAAAGACTCCGCAGCGGCAGTCAGGGCAATTACGAATCCACTGCAGTGACAAACTCCGTTCTGACATTTTGTAATTGGAATGATCAGCCGGCCCACATTCATAAGAACAAGCCAGCAAACAGTAGTGATGGCCATAATTGCCATGGAAACTCTATCAGACCCTCCAACATGACCCATTCCATTAGGTACAATATACTCTGCACCTGAGCTTCCAACTGTGACTCACCTGGTGAAAGGACTTAACTAATATTTAAAAAACTATTTGTCTCTTCAACAAAGGAGGTTACCATAGTAACTGACAGTTGGAAACCGAGAAGCAGAGTGTTTTGTACCTAATGGAATGAGTCATGTTGGAGGGTATGCACTAGTTCAGGGGTCAGCAACCCGTGGTTTCGGAGCTGCATGCGGCTCTTTTAGCAGTCTGCTGTGGCTCCCTCCTAGGGGGCTATAAGTCCTGGTCTCTGGTGGTCTAGGGAGGCCACATAGTTCGGCACAGTGGACCGCGGTCACATAGACTGGGGGCCCGTGGCTCTCAGTCAAAGCGCCGGCATCTCTATTCATCTCCTTATTGAGATGAACAGTACTGGGAATACAGGGCTCCTATGGGTGCCCTGTAGGACCAGATCACTTCCATTGAATAATGCTATGAGGTAGCGGTATTTGTTGAAGCTGATTTGGTCCTATAGGGCTCCCCTAGGATCCCTGTATTCCCAGTAATATTCATCTCAATAAGGAGATGAATAGAGATGCCGGCGCCTGTGAAAGCCGCGGAGGAAGTAGCGTGAGGGAGAAGAAAATAGTAAGGTAAGTTACAGAGGATGCTGGCACTTATTACGGAGGGCACAGAGGAGGCTGGCACTTATTACGGGGGGCACAGAGGAGGCTGGCACTTATTACGTGGCACAGAGGAGGCTGGCACTAACAAGAGGGGACAACAGGATACTGGCACTTATAAAGGAGACACAAAGGAGGTTGGCACTTATAAAGGGGCACAAAGGAGGCTGGCACTTATAAAGGGGGCACAAAAGGTGGCTGGCACTTATAAAGGGGGCACATATAAGGGACACATGGAGGCTGGGCACACAATTGACAGAGGTGGTTGACTGGGCACATGCATCTTTTTTTCTATTGGGGGGGGAGTGGGCGCTCCTGAATTTTTTTTTCCGCTCTGGGCTCTGCTAAGTCTAGTCTAGAAACGGCACCGGACTATTCATAGTGCATGTTGTGTAGGATCATATCTGTTCATGTGAATGATGTTCTTTTTCATCTACAGCAGCGTCATTCACATAAACAGCTTTAGTCCTACAGGGCTCTGTATAATCAGTGCTGATAGAATGAAAGGCACAGTAGGGATCATCGCAGAGCGCGCCGCGGAGTAAAGGTAAGTGAAGGGGGAAATTTGGGAAAGAGGGACAGGTAAAAAATGTATATATGCACATATAAAAGGGCAGTAATAATGACTGGGCACAATAAAGGGGCAGTAATAAAGACTGGGCACAATAAAGGGGCAGTAATAAAGGCTGGGCACAATAAAGGGGCAGTAATAAAGGCTGGGCACATTTTAGATGTCAAACATGTTTTGTGGCTCCCAAGGTCTTCTTTTCTGGGGAAAATGGGTCCAAATGGCTCTTTGAGTGTTTAAAGTTGCCTGCCCCGGCACTAGTTAGTGCAATAAACTTCAATTTATGGCCTTAGAGGCAATTTTCAAGTGAAAACGGCCTTTATCTCCAGAAATGGCAGCTAATTACAATTAGTAAATGCTAGTCCTCAGTTAGACTCCACGCCCTGGAATATGGTCTCGTAACAATCATTCAATCTTATGAACGTCCATTACTTTTGGATTGAATTCAGGGAGAAATAATTTGTTATTGCTGATAAAATTCATAGAAAATATTTAGCATTCATATAAAGGGGGGAGGGGTGGAAAATGCGAGGACGCGTCTTGACTAAGATAGTATTACATTTCTAACTGCCTCAGGGAACTCTCTATACAGTTATGCTCAAATAGGAGAAAAAGGCAAAGACGAGAGTATACTTTCAAAGGTTCAATGTTATCAGACTCCTTTAATTGTCTTTGTCACCTGACCCCTCCCAGTCTCCGGTTACATATATCCACAAACACTACCTCAGTCCCTACAGGTGTTGTTAGTTTTGGTCAGCACCATCATGGCACCTACAGCTACAGGACTAACAGTGCGTCTGGTAAGGGATGAGAATGCCACATCTATCAAGGGAAGGGTTTCACCCTATCTGGGACAGGACTTCAGCAAGCTGCATCTGGAGTGTCTGCAGAAGGGTCGTCTATTCGAGGATCCACTTTTTCCTGCTGAGCCCAAATCTCTGGGCTTCAACCAGTTAGGACCTTGGTCTGCAGAGACCAGAGGGATTCAATGGAAGAGACCTCAGGTACAGAATTAAGATGGGGATAAGGGGGAGAGGGGTGTCATTGGATGCTCTGTAGGCTAAAATGTCCATGTGATCAATTTTTTTTATATAATCTATAATTTATCACATATAACATTCTGTAACTAGGGGACTAAGAGCAGAAAGAGAAGTAAAAATGAATCAGAACTTTGATTTTCCACCAGATTCCCTGCAATTCTATTGGATAAGTGAAGGTAGCCCCTGGCTGTGACAAGTCTGGCTGTGTGAGCGGGTGCTGATAATTTGCAAAGTCTCTGTTATCCATTTAACTTTCATAAGTTTGTTCATTTACTGCTATTTACTGCTTACATCTTCCTACACAATTATCCTCCATGTTCATTGATTTCTCCACTGATAAATATATATAT
>WWET01003147.1:17782-31213 GCA_011038615.1 Limnodynastes dumerilii | reverse complement strand
CGGGCAACATCTGCCCGGCGCATGCGCAGATCGGCTGAAAAGCCGATCTTACGCTTACGCCCGCAGTCCTAGCGACGGCGGGTGTAGTTCAGGATCAGGCCCTATGTTAGTAAGTCTGATTTTGAAATCTGGGCCTAATGGACTTCCGTGCTTCCGTTACTACGCATGCGCAGTTCAACCGGACCTAAAAATACGCACGTAAAAAGTAGCAAAATCAGATCCGTAAATCCGGTCCTATTACCCTAAAAATCCAAATTTATTTTTTTGTTGTGGTTTTTGGTTTTTTTTAGACGGCTTATTGATTCTGCTGATTGATTCTTCTCTCTTACAATTTTTCTTAGACTTTCTCGTATTAGTTGAGAGAATGGGATTGTCAGGGACGCACAACTAATTAGAAAGCACTTGTTTATATGCTTAAGCATAAAAGCCAGTAAAAGAATGTTATGTTTTTGCTTTCTCTACAGCTCCCCCAT
This sequence comes from Limnodynastes dumerilii, assembly GCA_011038615.1. Taxonomy (NCBI): domain Eukaryota; kingdom Metazoa; phylum Chordata; class Amphibia; order Anura; family Limnodynastidae; genus Limnodynastes; species Limnodynastes dumerilii. The sequence goes on along the minus strand of WWET01003147.1, from coordinate 30,740 downwards.
GTGGTCACTGTTGGACAATACACTTCGTAAGAAATTGCAGGTGAAAGGAGAAGATGGTGAATTCTGGTGAGATATAGTTTGTCTGCAAACATAAACCCCATGAGTGACACATTTTCACAGAGAATAACAAACTCTTCATTTAGGATGCAAATGGATGATTTCCTGCGCTATTTCAGCATACTGGAAATCTGCAATTTGTCTCCGGACTCGGTTTGTAGCGACACTCCCTATACATGGCACACCAACTCATACCACGGGAAATGGGTGAGAGGGCATAATGCTGGAGGCTGCCGCAATCACAAAGGTGAGAACATTTCCGCAGTGTCCTGACTGAGGGCTAATTATGTGTGTAAAGGGAAGGGAAACTGAAAGGACGATGTGCATTCAAGTTCTATGGTCTCCTATTTTTATCTCCATAATGGGAGCAGGTAGAATTTGTGGTATGTTTTATAAGATGTGGGCGTTCTTTACAGTTGTGAAAGACAGATGGCAGCACAATTCGGGTTATAGAATGTACATGTTGCCCCCTGGTGGTAGGAGCACTAAAAATGGCGATGTTTACATTCCAAGAGCAGTGTGTTTTTATCCGTTTCCTCCATCTGTGTGGGTTAACACCCATTGACATTCATTGCCAGTTGAGAGAGCGTCATGGACAGGGAAAATGTGCATTTCTGCAGGTCCTGTGCATACCATCCTAGCGAATGAGTCAAGCGATTTCGAGATGTGATTTTTGGCTGAGAGACACTTTTTTGTGGCCTCACTTTCCAGTACTGTAGCCCTTGCATCAGCGACTTTCAGTGATCTCAACATACCCATAAAAAGAGCATCATTATTGTGAAGAATATGAACGGTTAGATGAAGACTACAGAAGTGAGAGTAGTTTCCGATTCCTAACGTATGTGCTTTTCAGGAAAAAAAATAAGAGAACCTGAATGCACCTCGTATAGATGTTGTTAATAGGGTAGAATCATGGCAAAAATGAGCTTGAATTTGGTGAGGTGAGTTTTAAGGAGCACATGAATGTTTGGAGGCTGGATTCACGTTTAGGCTAGTCGGGTCATTTCACAGAGTGTGTGCAGCACAAAAGAAGTCTAGTAATGAGAATCAGAGCATTTGAGCATAAGAAAGAGTGGCAAGTCCTGACATGGGATCAAGCTGGAAGCTATCTTAAAACATGTTAAGATATGTATCTGGGTTTGGTGTTTTATTGGCTTTATAGGTTAGTAAAAGTATTTTATATTTGATTTAGTCAAACTGATCAAACAGAAAAAAAATACTCTTTTATTCATTAGTTTATATTTTTCTAATGAGGCTGGTACCTGATGTCTTAAGAACACAAAGCCAAATTAATGTCCCTCAACAAATGTAGTTGTCTATGAGTCTGTCTATGATTGAGGATGACCTGTTGTTGCAGTTTGTTTGCTTTCATCCCATCTTCCTGTATCCTTCTGTCCATACCAGCCACATTCTGGACCAACCCTCAGTTCCTGGTGAATTTGGAAGGGAGGGATGTAAAACATTCATGCACCCTGCTGGTTTCCCTTCTACAGATGAACAGACGGCAAGGCAAAGCCACCGGGAGAGACTTTCTGGCTGTCGGCTTTGAGATCTTCAAGGTGGAGTGTTGCTTAGCGTTTAGCTTTATGGTTGATAGATGCTCTCTCTATACTGACCTCCAGCCCTTTTACTTTATAATAGCCACCGGTCTTCAAACTTTATTGATCTTAAAATGTTTTTCTTTTGCAGGTTCCAAATAAGGTGAATCATACAGTCCTATACTAAGGTGTCTACTAGAAGTCTACTCTGCATGGGTTCTCCCCCTTATGGACCAGAGTCTGCGGGTTCCCTGTGTCCATGATTGTGTCAGCCCCATTAATGTTGTTTATATAGTCTGTATGTGTACTCAGTGTCTCCCTATGGGTGGTTTGTATAATCATTGATTGCTTGACTACTGTTAGTGGTCTGTAAGTGTGCTGGTTGATTGAGTCATCGATGTCTTTGATTGGTTGACCACTGTTACAGTACATTAGATGGTCTGTTAGCGTTTGTCTGATCCCTACTTCTGTAGGGTAGTGTGCACTGACTCTAACTACAGTTATTTTGTGTCTCTTAGTTCAATCTCATGACCTCTGTGAATCAGAGAGTGAGATCTATCTCCAGTCTGATCCCTATGACAATTACACCTTATGTGGCCAAACGGGATATCACGGCCCGCTGTGAACTTCCACCCGGACAGTACTTGATCATCCCCACCACATTCATGCCACACGAAGAGGCATTCTTTAACCTGAGGGTCTTTACTGAAACAAAGAACACACTCACGTGAGTCAGTGCTTGGCTATTGCCCATTATCTGTACTATGGAGCTGTCTCTTTAGAGTTATCCTCTGCATGACTCAATGCTAACACTGGTGTCTTGATTTTTTCTGCAGGGAGATTGACTGTGAGGTCAAAGTGAAAGGGGAAGTGTTCCGGGTATGTTGTCACATTGTAATATAAGTGTCATAGTCTGATTTTTATTACGGTATAGATGTAGCTGTAATTTTAGCCAGGGTCATATACAGTAGAGGCGTTAGACTGCTACTAAGCACAACCTTAATACATCATCACAAAGTGCTCTGCCCTCATGGGAAACAGATGACAAGAGGCTCCATGATGAAGCTTGGAGCCCAAAGTCCTGCCCCTGTGCTCTGTCAGGGAACCTCTAGGAGCCCCCAGAAGGTCCTGCCTTGTACAGGTGTCCCCTGTCAATGGGCCTAGATGTGTACCTCACAGGAAATACATTGCTGATTGCAGCCCTTACTGGTGTTTGTTCTCATTCCACAGGAGAGTGAAGTAGGAATCAACATGGACGAATTCACCAGACATTTCGCACGACTGTCTGGACAGGTAAGAAACACCACTGAACGTCTAGGGGCGGACTCAGAAGTCAACAGACAACCAATGGTGTAGCGTATCTCAGCGTAATTTCACACTGGGCATGCTCAGAAGCCATGTGATTACAACTGCAGGCAATCTTGACTCAAACACAACTGGCACTATGACCGACTGTGTTCTGAAGGGCGTTGTGTGATAAGGAAGGGTTGGAGACACCTGGTCAATGTACAGTAAAGGTGTGTCCATGCAATTGTGGGCGATCCAGTTAGTATGCATAATTTGTGGCTAACACAACAAACAGAGGGTACGACTAAGTCCAGGGAGCTGAGACTTCTCAGCCTGCTGACCATTTCATACTTCATATGTAATATAGAGATTATGGAATCGCTGCTCTAGCATTTTGGGGGTATAAAAAATTACTGTAGTTTTTAATCTGCTAATGGCTGCTATCTGCTTTATGCCATATTTGCATGGGCTTTCAGAGTTACTGTTGAGTTTGCTTTTGGAGAGCGCGTAGTCCATCCATGTTTTGCGCTCAGATTTGTGTGCACCTTTGGATCAACCCCCCCTTCAGACTCAAACTGTTACACGCTACAGTATGGAAGCTGCGTGTAACGTTATCATTGCATTTTAGCAGGGTACTCCAGTCCATGTTTCTTCTGCAGTATTCCTTTTTCATAATGACTGATTACCCTACAGCTGGGATTCCCTAGCCGAGGATTTGGCTGTGCGTATTCAGCAGCCAATTGAGATGTGGCTCTTCCCTTAAAAAGCTTAAACTGATAGCCTCCTTGCTGGTCAAAGCTTCTAGTGTTCCTGTCTGTGCTCCTGTTTTTATATCAGTTCTTATCCTGCATAATTCGTGTCATTAAGCCTTCCCGTACATGCATCTTCCGCCAGGCGGAAGCTATAAAAAAATCGGCAACCCTGAGTAATCAAGGATAACATGACTTCAATAATGGAGACAGAACTGAGAAAATACACTTTGGTCTCTTGTTAATCAGCTGCAGTGTCACCTACTTTTATCTTTTCAATAAAGCGTATCTCCTATTCACAGTCTTCACAATAATACTGAAAGTATTTATTCACTGCCAATTTAAGCATCAATAAATACTGATGCTGCCATTGTTATTGAGAAATAAATTTCGGGTGAAGCCATTGACAGGATACACAGCGCCTTGATAGTGAATTTCCCTTATATTCATCCGCAAAAGTTGCCAACCAAGTTTTAAATGTGTCGCCCCCTTCAGTACATCCCCGTTTACACTCTTATATGTTTCTTGAATCCTAGGACTATGCAATAAGCCCTGAGGAACTGCAGACCATCCTAGTACAGGTCACCTCCAAACGTAAGCCAAACAAGCTGAGGGTACAAAGAAAATTAGCTCAATCCTAACAATTTATACAATGTGCATGGCTTCTGGCTGTATCACTTCCTGTCTCTCTCATCATATGCTGAACGTGGCTTTACTAAGGCTGTGGATTAAATAATAAGTCTCTGATTAATTCACACTAGAGATAAGGGGGGGGGGCGATATGATATGACATGAGTGATGAGGGATACTCTGGGAACATGCAGTAATTTTCTATCCCGATAATCCTTTGTTCTAGAAACACACCTGAAGACAGACGGTTTTTCTATGGACACCTGCAAACAACTGGTGAAGATCTCAGACGTATCCTTATCTTGTATATATTTTCCTTATTTTCCTACAGTATAGGGGTGTGATTAGATGGTGGTCAATAGGATGCTACCTGCATTGCATAGCCACTTTAGCATACCCTCCAACATGACCCTCTCCATTAGGTACAAAATACTCTGCTCCTCAGTTTCCAACTGTCAGTTACTATGGTAACCTCATTTGTTGAAGAGGCAAATAGTTTATTCATTTAAACCAGGTGAGTGACAGTTGGAAATTTAGGAACAGATTAAATTGTACCTAATGGAATGGGTCATGTTGGAGGCTCTGGTTTCTGAACCACCCCTGGGGCCAGATCCTGAATTAATAATATTAGGGGACTTACACAACCCGCTTGCAGATAAGGCTGAATGGCTGGCGATAGGCACCTCCACATGGACCTGCGTTCTGACAGACACAGAACTGTGCTGAGTACTATAGGAAGAGTTATGGACATTTAAGTTGTCCAAAGTCTGTGTGTGAGACGGGAACGACGTGAGAGCTCACTTCTCTCTTATGTGCGGACTTTCAAACCTCCATATTCACAGAGGTCTGGATAAGGTCCCTGGTTATAACTAACCAGCCTGGAAACCTTGGTGTCAGGAGAGGATCTCTCTTATGGTAATAAAAGAGACGTCACTAAATTTGATATAAGGGATATTTTTTTATTTTTTTTTCAAACATTCTAGAGACTAAGGGCCTGATCCAGAGCTACGAAATTGGCCGATTTCGTGCGAGCGTACGACCGTGTTTTGCGTATTTTCGTACGAAAATTCGCACTGCGCATGCCCAGTATGACAGCTTCCGGTCGGCTGGACGACATGAGCGTATAGCGGTCGTATGGTGTGCGTATTTTTCGCTCGAGGGGCGTGCGTTCAGTACGACGGTCGCCTGGGCGCTCGTTTTACTACACGGAGGCGGGGATAGCCATTTAAATTGTACAGTATGGGCGTGCTAAGCCCGTACGCTTTGCGTATTATGTGCGAAAATTCGTACGGCCGACGGTAGTACCTAGTGTAGGGTATAGCCGCCGTAAGCAGGTACTTTACAATGGGAGTGTTAGGGGCGTGTATGTTTATTCGCACGGGCGAACGTACGCATTCGCCCGTCGGACGGCAATTTCGTAGCTCTGGATCAGGCCCAATATCATTACTATTTGCTCTTTTTTCCACAGGTAACCTCAAGTGAGTGGCCCTAGTTTAACAAAGCCTCTGTGCAATTGTAAAGTATTGTTTTTCTTTTGTATTTATATTTTAATACTTTAGTGTTTTTGGTTTCTGTGCATTAGGTGACGCTTGTAGCATAATATATTTATTGTTGCTGTTTGGTGTCATTTTTCTGGGTAAGGTTTAAAAGGTAGTTTTTTGTTTTTTTTATTCTTGTAGTTAATTAGCCAGCTGTGGTAATTGCTTGGGCTGTGGTAATTGATTAGGTCATTGGGTGTTATATAAAGGTGGTGTAGTTAGAACCTGCCAAGGTCTAACCTGCCTGAATTTTATAGCCTGGATTTCTAAGCATTGGTTTTCAAAGCATATTGGAGTTGTAACTGGAGTTCATCACAATATCATTACTATTTGCTCTTGTGATAGCCATTTAAATTTTACAGTATGGGCGTGCTAAGCCCCGTACGGCCAGCGTATCGGTACGAAAATTTGCATGGACGCTTGAAAAAGTTAGGGTAGGGTTCAGCCACCGTAAGTCGGTACAATCAATGGGAGTGTCATGGGCGTGAAAGTTTATACGCCCGGGCGATCATACGCTACACTCGCGGGCGTAGGTCTGGATCAGGCCCTTAATTTCAACCTCCTTCTTAAGTCTGGATCCAGCCCTAAGTATGAACATTTATGTAACTTGTATTGCCACAACAGCCTCAGAAATATATGTTATGTACTTGTACAGTTAAAAGAAATGTTAATGTAACCAATAAAGGACAGTATGAAAAGGTTAGTTTTTGCAGGACAGTTTCTCTTCTGCTCAGGACCATGGTTCTTGGTAAATAAAGATGATAAACATAATATACAGCTGACTGTGTGACTTCCTTAACCTAAAGGATTACAGGCCAGTGAAAGCGGGAAGCTGCAATTGAAAGAATTTAAATTTCTCTGGAGCAAGATTAAAGAATGGGAGGTAATAGACCCTGGTCACCAGCTCCTGAGCATTGCAGAGGCTAAACAGAGAGACGTCTCCCTCCTATGTCAGAGCTGTTTGGCGTCACATGGTGATTGAAGCAGAGTATATTCAAACAGTCACCATTGACACAACTGCAACTACTCACAATAAAACCTGAATGTGGATATAAACTCCCGCTCATCAATAAAGTTGATTTTGGTCAAATAATAGTAGTAGATCTCAACACAGAAGCTGAATCCTTGCAGTGATGCAGAGCTAGAGGGTTATGTCACACAGGGTCTGGACATAGCTGCATTACCCTTCTATACCAGGGTTGCCGACTTTTAACAGCTTCTCGCCGGGAGATCCCGGAGGGAAGCTATAGATGCATGCAGGGGGCAGGGCTTAATGATGCGATTTATACAAATTGTGTCATTAAGCCCTGCCCCATGTCAATCCCTATTGTGATCTCTAGTGTTATAGGGGTGGGCGGGGCTTGCTTACATCATCAAGTCCCGTCCATCCCTAGTAACTCTAGGGACTCTTCCCAAATTTCGGGTGTCTCCCGGATATTCCGGGAGAGTTGGCAACCCTGGTATACTAATGTTGCTAGGCAGGGGGACAGGACTACCAGGAGAACTGCCCGAATTTCGAGAGTCTCTCGGACATTCCGGTTGAGTCGGCAACCCTGTTCTATACATTGATAAGTAGGGTGTCCCCTGCCCTTTATTTCACAGCTTTGTTTTGTAGTCTACCTTATAATGCCTATTATATGTATGCCCAGTATTCCTCTTTGTACTATACTAATCTCTGATGGTAATATATTATTAATGTCGGTGTGTATTTTCCAGCATTTGCACAGGCTCAGATAAAGGTTTTATTACATTCTCTTCTAGCGCATATTCACGAAACACGACCGGGACAGATCCGGGACAATGGACATACAGGAACTGCGTCTAGCGCTGGAAGATTCTGGTGAGACTGGCTTCAATGGCTGCAGATTTTCCGGGAATGTCTAGGAGAATCCTGAAATTTGGGCATAGCTCCCGGCATCCCTAGAGAGCTGGACAATCTCTCGCAATGGGATGAGGCTGTGATTTAATGCCAATAAAATCAACCACCTCACCCCTGCCTATCAATATTGTGAGCCCTAGCATGACTAAGGATGGGCAGGGATTGATGACATCATTTGCATCATCAAGCCTCGCCCTAGCACCATTTGAATTGTAGCATTGACTGGCAGGGGGCTGGGCTTCAGGAAATGATTTGCGCAAAATCATGTCATCATGACCCGCCCCCATACCAACATCATACCAAAATCTCAGCATTCAGCAGATGAGTTATTCACAAACAGAAACATTTATTTATTAACAGGTATACATATTACAGGTATATATTTTATCTATCTATCTATCGTATTACTTAGTGCTTTACATATTAGAATAGTTCACATTTACATCAGGCCCTGCTCCATTGGAGCTACTTACTAAGGTCCCTAACATATACGCACACACCGACATAAGGGTTAATTTATTCAGCAGCCAATTAACCTATCAATGTTGTGAGTGTGGGAGGAAACCCACGCAGACACGGGGAGAACATACAAACTCCACACCTGACACTCTCCACACTCCCAGACCTGGTCTGGGAATAGAACTCATGACCTCAGCGCTGTGAGACACAATACTACTCACTGAGCCACCGTGTTGCTCCAATACATAAATATCTTAAAACGGCAAACGGTACAGTTACCACTCACTCACCAGCCAGTCAGCCAGGCACACCTTAATGACACGACACAGAGACCATAGCTGCGTTTAAAGGGGACGTGGTTTATTTAAAATTGATTAGAATCGATGACTACTAAATTGTCATCCAGCTGTGACTAGGGGCCTGATCCAGAGCTACAAAATTGGCGTACGACCGTTTTTTGCGTATTTTCGTACGAAAATTCGCACTGCGCATGCCCAGTATGACAGCTTCCAGTCGGCTGGACGACATGAGCGTATAGCGTTCGTATTGTGTGCGAAATATTCGCTCGAGGGGCGTGCGTTCAGTACGACGGTCGCCTGGGCGCTCGTTTTACTACACGGAGGCGGGGATAGCCATTTAAATTGTACAGTATGGGCGTGCTAAGCCCGTACGCTTTGCGTATTATGTGCGAAAATTCGTACGGCCGGCGGTAGTACCTAGTGTAGGGTATAGCCGCCGTAAGCAGCTACTTTACAATGGGAGTGTTAGGGGCGTGTAGGTTTATACGCACGGTCGAACGTACGCATTCGCCCGCCGTGCGAAATTTCGTAGCTCTGGATCAGGCCCTAGGTGGCCCAAATAGCAGATGGGGGGAGGGGGTTCAGCGCCTTAACTTAACTACAATTATCTAAGATTAGACCTAAGCGCCTCCAGGCACAGGTCTTACCAATCAGCATCTCAATCATATTGCGCACCTCAGCGTCTGGAAGGTGGCAAGCCTAAGCACCCATCCGCTAAGGAATGATGCCCATGCATCCATCCTGGGTTGTGTTTCACAGACCATATCATAGCTTAACGCTGCCCCTTTGCGCCAATCCTATTGCTGACCCTCCTTCTGCTACCGCCAACCATGCACTGTCTGGAAGGAGGGAATAAACTTGTTACTGCAAACTTAAAAATACTTTATGGGAGGGAGGGAGAATGAGGAATCAGAGAGGAAGCCCATCCCACCTCTTAACCCTTTTATAAACTAGCTAAGCCCACCCCTCACTTATCTAACGAATCCAGGGCTAGCACCAGGTTAGAAAATTAACCCCTGACTGACTGGAGGAAAGTGGCTCCCTGCCTGCCATTTAATGCCCTGCGGCCCTATGGGGTCCTTGGTCTCTTAAAAGTTTTCATTACAGTAGTTATTTTACTGCACAACACTGAAATCTGTTGTCCTGTGATATGAGACATGTTTGTCTACAGTGAGGTGACCCAGGACTGAAGGCGGTTGCAATCTCCGGCTAGCAAGTCTGGCTTCCAAAAAAGGGATATTCGAAAGTTTTACTTTCCAAATGTCCCTTTTTCCGATACTTACACTTTTTGACATTTGGGTGAGTTTGTCGTTCGGCATACTCACCCATTCACTTTCGGAAAGAAGAGATCAGTCCGCCGCACCTCCACCGCAGCTCTCCAGACCGAGGGGACAGGTGAGTCAACACTTTCTGCAGGGTTAGGGTCAGGCTGCAGGGGAGTGAGGGTTAGGGTCAGGCTGCAAGTAGGGTTAGGGTAAGAATTACTTTTCGGAGCACTGAAAGCTCGCTGCTCCATGGATCGATTGCAATGCCTCTTCGGGGCATATGCAATCGAAATCCCAGCCAGTTCGCAACTGGCTGGGGAGGAATGGCCGATTTGAATAATTATCTGTTGAATTATGAGACTGTATGAATGAGAGGAGATAGCGACAAAGGGGACCAATGTTCTGGAAACCTTCTCTAAGTGCAGCTCTAACAGGTGCCTGTAATTAAAACTGAATTCTCTCTCTCGCTCCCTCTCTCAACTTAATTAATCCATGTAACTTTTTGGCCTTTCTTCAGGATTTCAATTGAACAACAAAATGGTGGAGTCGCTGTGTGTAAAGTATGGAAATGATATCAGGCAGTTGGATTTTGACAGCTTCCTTGCCTGTCTAGCTTACCTGGTTGGCATATTTGGTAAGTAGCTCTACCATTGGTAGAAATTATTTGACCAATGTCCTTTGTAGAAGGAAGCTCTATTATATGTCTACATGGACACTTTTAGGGGCATATTAAAATCTCATGAACCTCATAAGCAATTCAAAGATATATCCCTGCATGCAAAGTACAATTAACTGTCTCCCCCTGAAAACAACATGGTTTAGCCCAGGTGTAACTTCCCTCTCTTATTTTCCATCTCTGAATCAGGTCCATAGTGTATTACTTGCCTGTGCCCTTTCATCTGCACATGGTGTATTGTTTATCTGGGCCACTCCATCTGCACATAGTGTATTGTTTATCTGGGCCACTCCATCTGCACATAGTATATTACTTGCCAGTGCTATTTCATCTGCAGATAATGTATTTGTTATTGTGCCACTCCATCTGCACATAGTGTAATACTTGCCAGTGCCACTCCATCTGCACATAGTATTAGGAACAATGGGCCTGATCCTGACGTATTTTATTATTATTATCGTTTATAAGGCGCCACAAGGTGTCCGCAGCGCTGTACAAAATACAACAACATACAGTACAGACATACAGGGTAGGGATGGACAGCATAGTATATATTAAATACAATATGACTATAAAGATATCACAGAAAAACAATAAAGTGAAGCAAGCACAGAACGCAAGGCAAAATGCGAGGTGTCAAGCTTGGAGGTTGAGAGGGAGCCACCAGGTGGGGATTGGGTAAAAGGGTAGCAGAGGGGGACAAGAAGGTACAAGAGGCTAGTCTCTAGCGTAAATTCACACATTAGTACTTACAGCGCATGCGCACGGCAGATGTTACGCCACGTAAGGCATAGTGTAAGGGGCAGTCACGTATCAGTAGCGTGTCAACTTACGAAGGGGCGTATCAGCCATATGTCACCCATATTTACGCTTTGAAGGCGGGGTGAAGCATTTAAATCGTACAGTAAGGGCGTGCTTAGCTGTGTAGCTACGTGTGGGAGGTATGTCCGCTAGTGGTTATACGGCGTAAAGTTAAGGCAGGGTATGGAAAGCGTAAGGCGCCTAAAATACGTACATGAGAGGGGTGTGCCGAGGGGGTACGCTAGCGTAAGAACGCAGCATGGTAAAAGCATAGCTCTGGATCTGGCCCAGTGTAACTAGTGACCTTATATGTGCAATGCTGCCGCTGCGTTATAATATTATTATTGCATCACACTGCTGCAGACAAGACATTATATGGGGTGGGGATGGAGGCATTGGTGCTTTTCAACCAGTATATTATTTCAACAATTCAACATCATCACATTGACTTGTTATTTATTACAGATGAATGTCGGAGGATGGACCAGAACAAAGATGGCGTGGTCAGTCTTGGGGAGCAGCAGGTGAGCTTACGGGATATAAGACCAGTTACCAGCACCTATACACTTGTAAGAGGACAAACAAATGTGATAATGCGATGCGTGGCAGAAATACCTCACGTTTGTGTGTGTGTGTGATATCAGTGACGGGTCAAGACCTGTTCAAGCAGGGTGCTGGGACTTAGGGGGCTGCACTGCTCCAACAGCGACCAGCAGGGCTGACCCCATAGGTACTCCCTGCCTATCTCTCTGATAACAACTAGCGCCATCCAGTGTTCCTGTAGAGACAGCAATAGAGCACCGCTCGCTAATCTACCATTCTCAGGCCGCCCATCCAATCCCGGCTGAGTGAGAGGTGGCTACATCGCTGGGCAAGGACACTTGATCACCTCTGGCTGTTCTTTTGTATTAGCGGATAAGCTATAAGATAACTTAACACACATTGACAGAAGCGCCTTTCTGATCATATATATATCTATATCACTCCTGTAGGTGTAGCAGGTACTGTTTGTTATATATATAAATTGTATGTGTGTCATGTATGGTTTTAGCAGCATTTTTTAATTATGTCAAACCAATATTGAATATTTAAAGCTCTTGTCTTATAAAAGTTGATTGCAAGGACAGGGCTTGGATATTAATGAACGGAATATTACATTTGATAGAAGAAGTTGTTGCCAAGACTGCTTCTTCTAGCAAGATTGGTTTGTCTTAATTGGCAACGAGTTTGAGATGTCAGCAATATTGTCTCATTTCACCATTCCCGTTATTTACAGTGGCTGCAGATGACACGTCGCCACAATGAACAGGGACCCAGCTCCCACCAAACACACCAGTTGTTGGATGCACCAATCACAACCTCATGACAGTCAGGATACCGTCATCATAAATGAGGATGAACACCCAATGTTTCTTTGATTTGAAGTGTAATTGTCAATGTTATACATGAAAATGTTTTACTAACAGTCTTTTTTTTTTTTTTTAAGCTTGTAATAAAAATGTACATTTACAGATTCTGAATGACTCTTATTTGACGACCACTTTTGCAGATATTTTTTTTGTTACACATTAAAAACAAAATCCTACTTTCTTTAATATATATATATATATATATATATATATACACACACACACGCACGTATGTATATATATATATATATATATATATATGTGTGTGTGTGTGTGTATAAACAACAAATTCCATGTCTCTGAGTGCCGCTTTTTTTTAAAAATATATGTATATATCACACACAGGACACTTACCTCTATTCTGCTTCTCA
>WWET01003146.1:182020-197860 GCA_011038615.1 Limnodynastes dumerilii | reverse complement strand
CGCTGTAATCGACATGATGCCGATATTAATCTTAACAATTTATGTTCCCCCTCCATATCAACACACTGTGTTAGACCCTGTGATCAAATATATGGCTAAATTTCCTGATATCCCGGTAATTTTCGCTGGAGATTTTAACGCGGTCCTGAACCCCAGCCTGGATAGGTGGCGTGAGACAGGTGCGCAAGCCCCTTTAGTAACCTCCCCTTTCTCCCGCCAAATAGAGGGTCTCTCTTTGGTAGATGCTTGGCGTCTTTGTAACCCCGCCCGCAGGGAGTTCTTATACCACTCCGCCTCTCATCACTCATTGTCCAGAATAGATCTGGCCCTCTTCTCACCAGCCCTGGTCCCCAAACTCCTGGACATACAATATCTCCCTAGAGGAATATCAGACCATTCCCCTATTACATTTTCCATTGATACCTCTGGACAAAAAGGGATACGGTTCTGGAAATTAAATCCATTTTGGTTAACCCTCTTAGGTCCAAGCACTAGCATGGAGGCGGAGTGGCAGGAATACTTCTCCCATAACTCTTTTTCTGATACTTCGGTCATGACCTGGGATGCCTTTAAGGCTTATATGAGGGGGGGCTTCATCAAGGGCATTTCTACTGTCAAACACAACAGTAAAAAACAAGAAGAAGACTTGGAACGTAGATGTAGAGATCTTGAGGTTCTCTATATTTCCTCTCGCTCGCTGGCTGATAGACTTAACTGGCTGGGTGCACAGGCTCTTTGGGACTCTTTCCTGAAGGATAAAACTAAACGCACACTGTTATTCAGGAAGCATAGTTATTATCTAGCATCAGACTCCTGCGGTAGTTACCTGGCTCGACTGGCCAGGGATGAATCTCAGTCCAGGGTTATAACATCTATTGCAGACAGTGCGGGGGTGGTGCATCACGAGGGTGCCAAAATTGCTAAGGTTTTTTTGGATTTTTATTCTCAACTGTATAAATCGCAGGCTACCTATTCGTCTGTGCAACTTACCTCCTTCTTGGACAAGATTACCCTCCCCCGACTGTCCCAAGAAGAATGCTCTTTTCTTAATGCCCCAATCTCTGAACTGGAAATCACCGCCGCTCTTTCCGATATCCCCAACCATAAGGCTCCGGGAGTTGACGGTATCCCCAATGAAGTGTATAAACAATCTTCTGAATTTTTCTCTGCTAAATTGTTAGAATTATATGAATGCATTCAAAAGGAGAATAGGTTGCCCCCATCTATGCTGGAAGCATTAATTGTTGTCATAGCGAAACCGGGTAAAGACCCTCTCCTCCCAGAATCTTATCGACCTATCTCCCTCCTCACGGTGGACGCCAAGGTTCTCGCCAAGATATTGGCTACCAGACTGAATACAGTCATCCTAAAGATTGTGCACCCAGACCAGTCCGGATTCATGCCCGGTAGGACCACCTCCACAAATCTCAGGCGCCTTTTTATGCGGCTGCAGATGGCGGAGGCAGAGGCCCCGAGAGCCTTGGTCGCGTCTTTAGACGCGGCTAAGGCTTTCGATTCAGTCGAATGGAGTTACCTGTGGGAGGTCCTCAGGCGTTTTAATATTGGTGAGGATTTTTTGACCTGGGTCCAACTTCTTTACTCTAACCCTGTGGCGCGTATCTGCGTAAATGATCACACTAGTGTACCCTTCAACTTAGAGCGTGGCACGCGGCAGGGTTGCCCCCTGTCGCCCACTTTGTTTGCATTAGCCATAGAACCGCTGGCGTGTATGATACGAGCTTCTCCCGCAATAGAAGGTCTGAAAGCAGGTGGTGGAGAGGACAGAGTCTCCTTGTATGCGGACGACCTTCTATTATTCATGGCGGATGCGGACCAATCTCTAACTGCATCACTTGGGTTGATAGAAGAATTTGGCCACTTTGCTGGGTTGCGCATAAACTGGTTTAAATCCAATTTATTCCCCTTGAGCGGTACTGTTCCAATTGACGAACCTTCCTCACACCAACTGGTATGGACCACTCGGTTCAAATACTTGGGCATATGGATATCCCCCAATTATCTAGACTATGTTCGGCTTAACCTTGATCCTATAACCACATACCTTAAACATAGAATGAAAGTATGGGAGAAGCTGCCCTTGACCATGTCAGGTAGGCTTAACCTAGTTAAAATGATTATGCTGCCTAAGTATTTATATCCTTTGTCACATGCCCCCCTTTACCTCCCTGTGGAGCTATTTAGAAAAATACATAGCACCATTTCCTCTTTTCTGTGGGCAGGAGGCAGGACAAAGGTTCGCCTAAGTGTTCTACAACGTCACAAGGATGAGGCCGGTCTGGCCCTCCCTAACTTTCGATGGTACTATCTTGCTTCTCAACTAGCCCAGTTGGTGGACTGGGTGCAGGGTTCACTAGATAACACTTCTAAACACTACTTGGAAGTTATGGGAGGTTCTGATCTTTCTCCACTACAACACTTGCTGATCACAGCTGCGTGCGGCTCGGCTCCCCCTCTGCTGCGCCAAGCTAGGCTGGTCTGGAAGGCGGCAAACTCCATTATTGGAGGTGATGGGTTCGACCCGGACTTTCCATTGTGGCGTAATCGCCACTTACCTGAGTTGGCGAAGCTCGGTGGCAGTAGTGTGTGGAGTCCTTTTGGTGTTACCTCTTTAGGTAATATGTACCAAGATTCTATTCTTAAATCATTCAGCCAGCTGGAAGGGGAGTTCTCTGTACCACGCCATTACTTATACCGTTACCTTCAACTCAGACACGCTCTATCAACACAATTTCCTGACAACCCCCCTGCCATTGTACCCTCCTCAATAGTGCGCTTGGTCAGGGACCTCCCTAGAAAAGGGGCTATATCAGTTGCCTACTCTGCCCTAAGATCCGCAGCATCCCCGGAACTGTCTACACTTAAAAGTAAATGGGAGACTGATCTGGGGACTCTGGACCCTGAGGACTGGGATGTTGTTCTCCAGTCTAGTAGGAGGGCGACGTCGTCTGTGCGCTTCCAGCAAGTCCACTATTACATCCTGCATAGGGTATACTTGACCCCACTGAGATTATTGAAGCTTGGTAGGCGCACGGACGACGGTTGCCATAGATGCGGATCGGGGGTTGGCACCTTTTGGCATCTGCTGTGGGATTGCCCGCAAGTCTTCCGATTTTGGACAGGGGTTTGGGCCACCGCTTTAGACACCTTGCAGATTGTTCTTCCTATTGACCCCAAGATGTGCATTTTTGGGATTTCACTATGTGATACGTTTGAGAAGCATATATCTAAATATTTGTGCTCTCTATTTTCCTTGGCCCAAGTAATTATCTCCAGGAAATGGATGGCTCAGTCCCCCCCTAGTTTGAGGGATTGGATATCCCTGGTGAACGACACAGTTGCCCATGAAAAGTATGTTTTTACCTCCAGAAAAATCCCCCATAAATTCTGGAAAATCTGGGACCCTTGGTTGAAATCAATATACTACGCAGGGGTGACCCCGTTCCTATAGTGGCTCGGTGTGGCACGCAGCTATACAGTTTCCTCCTGTATTGTCTATCGTAATCCCTATCTCATGATCAAAGACAATTACAGTGTAAGCACCTAAAACCCGCCTTAATGTACTGTACCGTGTTGTGTTTTTTTTTTTTTGTTCTGTTTTTTGTTGTTTGCGTTGCTTTTTCAATGTTTATTCAGAAATGGACTATACTGGTTGTATACCCTGATGTTACTGTTTTTTTTTGTCTGTCCATTGAACAAAAATTTAATAAAAACTATGTGATTTAAAATCTAACATCCTCCTCTTTGGTTCAATATTCTAGGCCACCAGGATGTTTCCGGTGCTTACAATGCATCACATGCCGCTATTTGATTGTGGGGGATACGTTTCATCATCCTAGGTCTGACAAGTGTTTTAAAATCAGATATGCACTGACTTGTTCAACTCCTTAAGTAGTCTACATGCTAACTTGTCCTTGTAGTAAAATCTATGTGGGTAAGACCACACGCCCATTTAAAGAACAGATAAATGTGCATCGTTCCACCATTCGATTAGCGCTCTAGAAGGGATATGCAGAACAACCAGTTGCCAAGCTCTTTTTGGAATTTAAACTCGCTGGCAAGCTTAAAGTATCAGATTATTGATTACGTCCCTGAATGAAAAAGGGGAGATCCTTTGGAACTGAACAAATAGTTACCTTTGAATTGCTTTTTGTAATTTTATAATCTAGTTATTTGAGGTTCTATATATACCTCTTACATTGTGGGGCCTGATTCCTGGTTTTTGGGATCATTCGTCTAGTAGGGGGGGCATATAGTGTTCTCTCTTTTTGTTTTGTTTTTTTAACAAATATAATTGACAATAAGATTTAACATTTAAATGCATTTATGTTTTGACTTGCTCCTAGCATTGGACCAACCGGACAGTCATGCTATATGGAGGTATAATGCATGCTGGTGTCCTAGCAACCGGACATGCTCTGTCGCTCCTGGGGAGATTCAGTGGTGTAGTGAGGCTTGCGTCCCAATGGCAATGCTGCGTCATCACAGGTGGACGGCGCGCTTATCCGGAAGCAGGCAGGGCCTTCACGTGTGATCAGCTGGGTGAGTTTGGCGCAGGTAAGTTGCTAATCCTGTCATCTATTTATTCTGCATATTTGTTTGAGCAAATTGTGTACAAGACAGTGCCCTGACGAAAGTTACAGAGCTAACAGAAACGTTGGTACGTCTAGCTGCTTCTTGGAATAAAATTTTAAATGTATTACAAGCCTGTAAGAGCCTTCCCCCGTGGATGTCTATTTGATTGTTTGAAAGAGCACCACAGCACCTATCTTTTTATTAATTGGAGTGCCGCTACCGGACTATGTTAAATATAAGTAAATATATTTGGGTTTGTTCACAAAATTGTAAGGGAACAAAAATTTAAATAAAACATTCACAAAATCAAACCAAATAATGACACCTTTACAAAGCTATAGTCTCAGCAAAAAATGTAAAATCAGCATTGAATTTATTTTTTATTATTATTTATTTCATTTAAAATTATAGATTCATTTAAAACTATTGATTATAAGCAGGCAGCAAGTGTAGCCTGAAGTAAAAGACGCATGGCCTAACAGCAAACAATACGGTTCTTCAGTGGTCAAGGGCTACCTTAACTCTTCCGATGCATGTTAGTTTACGCAAGGCACTCCAACTTGTAAATCAGTCCCAACTCTGTTGGAAAGCCCATACTGTACATTAGTAGTCCGTGTGCTGCTCATTTGCATAAGAGTCTTGCCTGTCTAACCACTCATGCGGGACTCATTCTGTGCCGATGCATGCATCAGTCCTAAGTGTATGTGAATCAGCCGGCCATGGTTGACATGCGTGTATTTGAGTCCTAGGAATACGCAGTTTAACCGATCGTAGAAAATACACACGTAGATTCTACACTTACTTATGGGTGAATACAGTCCATTATCTCTGCAAACTGGGCAATATTACTAGTCGAAATAACTTTTAGATTTTTTTTTGCGACATCGCTCCAACATGAATACATGGTTTAAGAGGGATATTCAAAGCCTCTGCGTTCATCAGGCATCATGTTCTGGCTTTTGCGAATGACCTTTTACAGGATTATAGCGTTAAACATCATTTAAAAAAAATTACTAATCAGTAATTCCCCTTATGTATTAAACCCCAATGTCCTACTGATAGCTTGTGAGCAAGGTCTTCTTACTTACAGCCTTGTTACTACCCAGGTATTGCTTTAGAATAGTTTCAAATTGTAAATTAAAATAGGCTGCACTATATAAAAGCCTGTAAATAAATAATTGCACCACTGTTTTCTGAAGCAAAAATATTCTTTATTCAAATTGAATGAAAACCAGGAGGAATCTCACTAGCAAAAACAAGTTGCAGATCGATAACAGTGAGAAAAACATGGCAAGAACAATAGTTGTGAAACCTACATCCTTTAAGCTTATTGGACACTCCCCCCAGTACTAATTAAAAGGCTCACTGTCAAATACTTCTAAATGAACAATAATTATTACAATAGCTAAAGTGTAAGGCAGTACCAAACATTAATGGGATGATAATTTCAAATAAACATGCCTTCCCACACCTTTCACTCAAAGCATTTACTAGACATCATTGTAAAATAATTTCATGCTCATATATGCATTGCTGCCTTAAGACTTTGCAACATTTGTAGTTGCACATTGTAAAAAAAAACAAAAAAAAAAATTTAATTATATATATTGACTAGGGGAGATGCCAACATACCCAGAACTTATTAAAATGCTTTATTTCCTGAAATAAATATAAAACACCAAACATGAGGATTATGGTAGCACTCATCATTAAGAAAGTCAAGAACCTGTGGGAGAAGCAGGTCTAGATTGTGTTTTCGGAGGAGAGCTAACTGTTTGGGCTTCCTCTTCTTTCACCTCTGTAATAACATCAGTAGAAGGAGGGGGAGAAGGAAGTTCATCTCTATGGGGTACAATTTCACCTTCTTCAATTTCAGGCTCCTGGTCAGATTCTGTAGTAAATGCCACAGTATCCTCCCTTTTGATTTTCTTACAGGGCTCTCTACTACTGCTTCTATTTTCACGATTACGTTTCAGACTTCTCTCTCTGCTATGACTACGACTTGAATGTCTACCATTCTTTTTACTTTCCTTACTGCGACTTCTATGGTCTTTCCTTGTTCGCCTGCTTTCCCTTTCCTCTGTGCTGTGACTTCTGCTTCGTTCTTTGCTTTGACTGCTGCTTCTATCCCTGTCTTTGCTTCGACTCCGACCTCTTCTCCTGCTGTCCCTATCTTTTCTATGCCTTGACTTCCTGTCCTTGCTCCTACTTCTGACTCTATTGCTCCTATCGGTGCTCCTGCTTCGGTCTTTCCTTCCACCTCCATCTTTGCTCTGGCTTCTCTCCCTTTTTTCCTTGCTCTGGCTTCTCTCCCTTTTTTCCTTGCTCTCACTTCTCTCCCTATTATCGCTCGGACTTCCAACAAGCTCCTTGGTGGGGCTCTTCTCTTTACTCCTGCTCTTTCTTTCCTTGCTAGAGCTTTTCTCCCTACTTCTGTCTTTCCCATTGCTAAGGCTTCTTTCTTTAATTCTACTGTTCCGCTCTTTGCTACGACCCCTGCTTTCTCTGTCCCTGCTGCGGCTTCTACTCTTCTTCAGTTCTTCACTAGGGCTTTTACTGTCTCTATTTTTTCGGCCTTTGCTACGACTCCTGCTTCTCTCTCTACTTCGGCGTACTCTATCTTCACTACGGCTACGACTGCTTCTCTTATTCCTGCTTGGACTCCTACTTTCCCTCCTTCCCCTACTTCTACTCCGACTAATACTCCTGTCTCTTCCCTTTGTTCTATCCTTACTGTAACTCCTGCTATCACGCCTTCCCTTACTAATACTTCTACTATCTCTCCGATCCCTGCTGCGACTACGGCTTCTTCTATCACGTCTTCTACTGCGGGAGCGAGATCTGAAAATTACAGGGGGAAAAAAGTATGATAAAACTGAACAGTTTGAATAATATTATAAAAAAAAAAAAAAAAAAAAAAACTTCTGCGGAATGCATGTTTAATTATGAGTCCTTTCCCCCATCTTTCTTTTCCTTTTCTAGTTTTAACCTTCTCTATATAAAAAAAAAAGGCAACGTTTACAAACCTTGATCTAGAGCGGCTGCTTCCCCTTGAGCGTGACCTTAAATATAATAAAGAGAAAATAATTTAAGTGCAACATATTGTCAAAGAAAACACAAAATAGCCTATAAAGTACATATATAGAAAGAGCATTATGCCTAACCATCAAGAAAATATCAATAGTATTTAAAATCGTAATTTGTAAGGGTACATGAAAGCGAGATGGATAACAAACTAAAGTATATATTAAAATTACAATTTTGATTGATTTAGTCACAACAGTTTATTAGGTCAATTTAAAAACAATGCCCGTACACAACTTTTTCTCCTAGCTTATTACATTATTCAAAGCTAGACTCTTGAAACATGTAATCCTTTACAAACTAGTAAATCCATAGTAAAACAGACACATGCACAGTAGGCTTCTCCATCGCAAAATGACAGGCAGGTATATATTAAAAATGATCATTTTCATTCAGAAATATAGCTTTACCTTCAGAAAGTCAGAAAGTCTCTTTTGCAAAATAGGGACATCCGAAAGTTCCTTTTCATATCCCTATTTTGAATACTTATTATTTTCTACTTTTTTTTCAGAATGGGTGAGTATGTCATTCAGCATACTTCACCCATTCACCTTCGGAAATATCTCCGCCACCGCTATCTACGGTGAGTAACCTCTATGCGGGGTAGGGAGGGTCAGGGTCAGAAATAGGGAAAGGAGTGGGGGACTTTTTTTTCCATTACTTTTCGGAGCACCGAAAGCTCGGTACTCTGTGGATCGACTGCAATGCCTTCTCGTTCAAAACTGGCTGGGAGAGACTGGCCCTATCAAAATAGGGCCGTTCTAAGCAGGGACCCACACCCATTACTATTGGCCCCAAGTCTGGTTGTGCACTGTCACACCCCTCTGTAAACTAACCCTGTCACAACCATAGGGGTACCCCTCTCATTGGTTCTACCGACCCAGTAAAGCACTGGGCTACAGCAGAAATACTGGGAGAACAAAATATACCTTGAGCGACTCCGTGAAGAAGAGTGTTTAAGCAAAGAGCCAGCCCTATCCTCCACCAGACGTATTTTTCTACCATTAACCTCTGAACCATCCAGTTTATCCAACGCCCGTTTCATGTCCGAGTACGAGCGAAATTCTATTACTCCTTCACTTGGACGACGCTGGTGAGCATCAGCAAAAGTGACTTCTCCAGCCTGGCGCATAAAATCCTGTAAGGGACAACACAGATGAGAACAGCAATGCATTTATGCAGGTGACCTAGAAACAGAAGCATAAAAACAATATGCATCAAAAGTAAAACTATCACTATACCGCAGCATGTGAAAGTTTAGAAAGGTAAACACAGATACAATTCCAAGAATCTTACCTTAAGGTCTTGCCAACTGCACCTTGTAGAAAGATTTTCCACTCTTAGTCTGTACATAGTACGAACCGGAGGGCCAAACTTGTCACTGCCACTTTTGCGGTAGCCATAGCCACCTGGGACACAGGGACAAAACATGATTTAGAAGCTGGGACTTACGGTTAATCACAGATAATATACCCTCAAGACACATGATATCTGGGGCTACTGTTTTACATATAGAAAGTATATTTATCCCTTTACAACTATCATATCTGTAAAACATTACAAGTGTGAAAATAAATACCCCCAACCAATCCCACAAACATCAGTATCTATATCTATAAAATCATTTCTACAGAATTACTTTTAACAAATAATTCCCACATACATCACTGCTCTGTAACTCCCTCACAGTAACCCCATGCACCCTCCAGTCACTTACCTTAAAGCAGCGGACTTCTATCAGCTGCCAACGCTCACTCAGCATGCCCTGCGTCGGAAGGCTGCCTTGGCCCCCCTGCGGACTGGTAAACCCAACGCGCTCACCCACGTACGCGCCCCCCCTGCGGCACCTCCTCGGATCTCGCGAGAAGAAGAGAGAGGAGGGGGAAGGAAGAGGCTGCACAGTGAATATTACTTGGAGACAGACACAGAGTCAGCCCCATGCTAGCCTCTGCATAATCTCCCCATGAAAACTTTGTAAAATGGTCACTGACTCACTGAACACAAGGGATTCACCAAATGTCAGATGCCATTTTAAAAGACAGGGGATTTAAATTCAAACAGTGATATGTTACAAATTAAAGTGGAAGGTGGTTTGATTATAGCTTGAGTTATAGACCAATTACAATAATTTAAAGGTAAAGGGTCATCTCAAAAACCACATACTCCCACATACACAAGATGTTTTGGTGCAGCAAGATACTTTTGACACTACAATTAACACTGCTTTAAAATTATAAGGTTCCCATGATATATGATATCTTGCCTTAATAAGCAGACAAAAGGCAAGAGTTTTATAAGCACACAAGTATAGAACTGTGAGCGAAAAAAAATGGTGCCCAAACACAAAGCTAATAATTTTACGAAGCAGTTTGCGCAAAAATATCAGGCCAAAAAACACCAAAACACTTGGACATCTCTAACACAAATTGTGATTTAAGACACTAAAAGATTGAATTTGCTGCACATTCATTTGTGCACGTTCAGGTAGAATAGGTTTCTGGTATTTACACTACTGTGTTTGTGTCATAACAAAATCTGAATAAATTGGCTTTCCAGCTACTATTTGGAAAATATGAGTGGCACAGTTGTTACCACTATATAGTAAAATAATGTAAAGCCATTTGGAGGATGTTACACCTCCATGTATGTAGAAGGTTCAGTTTTGCCACTACAAGCACAATGCTAGAACACCATACCCGAGTTACTATGTGGGAGCTTCTGAACAAGCACAGAAAACTAAATGTAGACACAAGCAAACACAGATTTCAAAGATGCTTACTGCGGGCATCTCTTCTTGGCGCACGTGCATGTTCCACAATGACCCGCTCGCCACAAAGATCCCTTCCATTCATTTCATAGACGGCATCATCAGCATCACGCAGATCTTCAAATTCCACAAAGCCATAGCTAAAAGCAAAACATTATATTGCTTAATTAAAAATTCTTATACCACAGCTCTCTTGACCTTCAGGGAAACTAGAATAGACAACTGCTAATTTAAAAATTATTACCTAATGCAGCTAAAACACATTTTTATGGGAATCTACCAATTTATTACAATAGCAAAACCAACAATAACAGTGTAAACTTGTCACAATTTCACTTTTATAAGCCTATGTGTGAAGGCTGTCCTTACTTCATTAATGAAACAAGGCTTTATACCAGGCATGTCAAACTCAAAACCCCAAATTAAGCCAAAAAAACAAAAACAAAGTCTAAGGTGTGCACAAGAAAAAATGTCTCATATGCAATTTGTCTCCTGCTCCCAGTAATTCCCCATTCATATGTCACCAGCACCCAGTATCCCACATCATATATCTCCAGCCTCCCCAGCATTCCCTATTATGTCTCTTCAAATCCCATTATCCCCATCATATCTCCAGCCTCCCCAGTTTCCCCATTATGTCTCTCCATTTCCCTGTATCCCCATCTTGTCGCCAGCTCCCAATTCCCCAATCAGTAGTCTCCAACCTCCCCTGTTTATACCCAACTTACCTTCCTTCCATGACTCTCCTCCACGGTATGCACCATCATCCCTCTCTTCTGTGTGACCCTGGCTGCAAAGCTATCTGTTTACTGCTGTTGGCTGACGCAGCAGTTATACAGAACAGTTGAAATAGGATTTGCTATTACCTCTAATGTTTAACTGCTGTGGCGGCTGATAGCAGGCCCTTTTCACTGGACCTCCCTGAGATGGGGCCGCAAAATAAAAGCTTTTGGGTCATGAGTTTGACATGCCTGCTTTATTCTGTAGATGCAAAGCATGCTTCATGGTATTTAAATAAATATCCTCCTTCCCACATAAACACTATTCTGGAAAGAGGCACATCAGAAAACAGATCTGAAGAATACAGTGCCAAGAAGGACAATCAGCACTTGACAGAAAAAAAATAGTAAAAAAATTGTAACTAGACACAAATAAGAAATAAAAAGGCTCTGATATCTAGGTACCTGTAGGAACAGAAGACCTGGTCAAAATGGGCACTAATAGCTTAATCATAAATACTAATCTACTACTAAACGTGGCGTCCGAATTTGAAATCAGAGTCCTACAGATAACGATTAAGCGTGTACAACGTGCAGGTGACAATAGGACTCGATGCCCTAATTTCTACCATCGCCCTTCCACATCCCAAGGAAGGCACCATGTAAATGGAGCCTGCACCCATTATAGACCTGGACAAAGTCACCTCAGAATAGGTTTCTAGAAAAATCAACCGCTACTTACCCATTCTTCAAATCCACCTCCACGATTTTCCCAAAGCCCTTAAAGAATCGCTCCACGTCCCTTTCTCGGGCCCGGTGGCTGAGTCGCCCGATATAGATCCTAGGCATAGCCGACGATCGCGACATTAGGCCGATTTGCTGGCGGCGAGAAATCTGCACGCTGTTGTCCGCGTTACACAGCGGATTTCTCGCCACAAACTTCAACGGCCAAAGCGCGGGATCCGGACCGGAAGTAGAAAGTAGAGACGACGCAAACAACTGGAACGCAAAACGTACGTGGTGGCGTAATCGTGCAAGGTCACGCAGCTCTAAAGTATTACTTTTTTTGTAGTGTCTCCGTTATACGTGCGTGCAGCCATTTTCTAAAAGCCTTCGGGCAAAGACATGAGATATAATTTTCATTTAAACGATATCCAAAATACGCACAGTAATGGACGTAACAACAATGCGCCGTAGTTTTATACGTAGTGTTTTTTTGTAGGTCGTAATTAGCTTCTTATTCGGGAAGCTTTATTCATACTCAATGTATAACATGTTACATTAAAATAATTAAATCATGTGGGGGCACAGATTAACATTGTATAAACAAAACGAGCGTCCTTTAAACCAATGTATATTTTCAGAAATACATACAGAAATATTGGGATATATTAAAAGGATAATTACATAAATGGATTAGGACCTGTAGTTAACTCCCGAACCATTGGGTGGCAGTGTATTTTATACTTTTCAATTTGTATAAAATATTGTAAACAAGACAGATAAGATAAATAAAAAAAATTGCAAGAAAAAACTTGACCACAGCGTGTTCACTGGAATCGCCACATTAGATATCCTGAATTCTTCTATAATAATAATTGTGTTTTTTATGTTTCCAATAAAAATAGTAGTAATAAAAATCTATAAATAATAAAAAAAACTATCCCAGTTTAGTATTAAGCACAGCATTACTAGGAGGCTATATATACTAATGTTTTTTGGCCCGAAGTTTATAGATAGCTGGTGATGAACAAGTAAATTCAGATATATGTGAAGATAAATAGTGTGGGTTGTTTGAATAAGTGCAAGTTAAAAAAAATAAACATGGATAAACATTTAAGGTGTTGTTTGAATGCGGTTTAATATGTGGTGGTGATCATACCCTCCAACAGGTTTTTATAGAAAATCGGTACACATGGGGGCGTGGCTTGTCCCGTGAAGGGGCGTGTCTTTAATCTGCTCTATTTGGCATGTATGATAAAGTGTAAAATCTCATTATACACCTTATATGAGCTAAGAACTCACAGGAGAGGGTCTTGTCACTGTATCAGAGCTGTAGGAGTCTGTCCCCGCAGCTCTGCTATATGCTGCAGGACTGGAAGGTGAGTATAGGGGGGAGGGAACTGCTGGGCCAGAAACCGGTACAGGAGCCATTTTAGCCGGTACAGACTATTAAAAATCGGTACTGTACCTGCTAAATAGGTACAGTTGGAGGGTATGGAGGAAAGGGGTGGTTTAGGGCAGTGCTCCTCAACCAGTGTGCCGTCGCACACTAGTGTGCCATGAGATGTTGCTAAGTGGGCCGCGGCGCAATGCCTCCAACAGGAGAAAAAGCACTGGATGATGAGGGGATATTGGGGAGGCTGCAGACACATGATGGAGGATACTGGGAAGGCTGGAGACACATGAATGGGGACTACTGGGGAGGCTGGACAAACATGAATGTGGGCTATTGGGGAGGCTGCAGACACCTGATTTAATATTAGTTATAAGAAAAAAAAAGTTACAATTAAATGTCATTTCTGTATATGTACATATATATACTTTGTAATACCTGCTGTTTTTTGTATATTTTGCTTTTGGTGTGCCGCAAAATTCTGGGAAGGGCTTAGGTGTGCCGAGGGTGAGAAAAGGTTGAGGAGCACTGGTTTAGGGGATGGTTAGGTTTTAAAACAGTAAAGCAGGTACAACACTGGGGCTTTTTAGCAGATAATCTTTACAATCACACAATCAAAATACTGTTTTGCCAGATGTTACCAGTTTGTACTGTCCAAAGAACTCATAATAGACAGGGTGCACACTTGCAAAAAGTAAAATATATCTTTCCATTGTTGATCTGGCATATTAGGAGCTTGAAAAAAAACAAATTGAAAGATCACATACTGTTCAAAAGGTTTTTTAGTATCTTTGGACATTACATTGGTAAGATATCTGGTGAAATGGTCTTTTAATTGTGAAATTACTTCACTACGGCTGGATGAAATACTTTTAAACAAAAAGGGAACAGAATGCCAATCAGGCATGCAGGATGATAAACACCCAGCTGGCTGGCACACAAAGCATTAAGGAGGTTAATGGACCGGGGCCAATCAGCATAGGAGGTGGGGGGACAGGGGGCTAGTGATGTAGAAAAAAGAGGGGAAATTGGGGTATAATAGAGCTCTGCACAGGATTTCTCTTTGTCCCGGACTTTTGCTTTCCACCCTCCTTTAGTTGTTTTACTAACATGTTATTTTATTTTCATACGGGGCATAGGTTGGTGATAATGGTGGGGAAGTCATCGGTGCTAGGTGAGGGCGTTAAGCTATAGTGCAGGATAGGCACACCCTCGAGTCAATGCAGAAAGCAATATCCTGTGGCTGGGTCCCAGTCTGCCTCCTTGGTTCATCAGGGACTGTACAATATGAAGGGGGTATGTGTCCTCACATTGGTCATTACCTTTCCAGGGTGCCGTGGATAGGGGGTGTCTGTCCTTCATAGTTCATATACATCAGCTGACTCCTTCCACCTGCTATTAGTGCCACCTGGTCTTGTACCAAAATAATAGTCTGCATTATTCTAATCATTAAAAACTATGCCCGCTTTTAAACCTAAAAATTTGTATGTGTCATTATTTCTAGGAATGAAAGGTGTGACTGACAGTCATCTCTTGGTAGTTTAAGAAAAATAAGTACATGCATACCTACCTATGTGTGTATGTATTCAAGTATGTGTAGCCTCCTTGAGGTTTCTATAACTAGTTTTTGGCTCTTCGGATGGCCATCCAGATATACACAAATTGTATGTATTTTCTTCAACTAATCATTTCTGTAACTTTTCTTTTCAGAAATTTGGAATATCTCTGTGCTATTAGCATACTAATCCTTTACAACTATGAAAATGCAGGGTGATGGCCATGCTAAAACAGTCACATGCTTCACTCTTAATTCTCATTAGGTAATACAAAGAGAGGATTCTTAGACTATCCCATAATCCCTCTTGGCCACATCATGAACGTCAGAGGATTAGCACAACAAAAGAAGCATGGTACTGTAATATCACTGTTAATATAATTTAGATGAATATTTATTTGTATGTTTTGTTGCTTTCATTGATACAAAAAACATTTAAAGCTCATACAGAAAAGGTAAAAAAAACATTACTTTTAGGACTGTTCCAAATGTGCAGAAATAATGTATAGTACTTAGCATGTATTTTTTTTTATCCAAACCATTAAAAGCTAAACTAAGAAAATCGAGTTTACAGAATATATTCCCTGTAATACTTTCTTTTAAAAAAACAAAATAAAAATGTAGCTAGAAAAAACTGGATTGTGTTAATTAGGTTTCTGTTTGTATTGTATAGATAAGCTATTTCTGTTTATAGTAGTCTTTGGATGATGTTCCAATAAAACGATGAATAAAAACTTAAAAATGTACAAGTAACACAAAAACATAATGTATTGTTTGCTCATAGATCTTTTGAATGTGGATTGTAGAAAGTGTGAATTCTAATTAATGAATGGTAGGTAACACTGCACTACCCGCTCAAGGTTGTAAAATCTGGACACTTACGTGTCCAGATTCCTACCTTAAAATTTATGACTAGATCTGCGGTCTTTCTTAAGAAGGAAACTACGCACGGTAAGATAAGGTAGCGTTATGGCACTCTTCAGTGCCATAACATACCTAAAAAAAA
>WWET01003146.1:165483-176438 GCA_011038615.1 Limnodynastes dumerilii | reverse complement strand
TGAACTTAGTTACTCCTGGGCTAAACCATGTTGATTGCAGGGGAGTCATATTTTATCTGTTGCAAACAGTATTAGAGTTGAGAGGTGATGTTTCCTATCCCAAGTCTAAATAACAGTGTGATAGTAAAGCTGGTCAGTATCTGTGTGCAGTAAGCAATTCAAAGATATATCCCTGCATGCAAAGAATACAATTAACTTGACTCTCCCTGAAATAAACATGGTTTTGCCCAGGTGTAACCTTCCTCTCCTGAATCAGGCCCTTAATTTCAAGCTCCTTCTTGTCTGAATCAGGTCCTTAGTGTGAACTTATAGAACTTATGTTTACTGCCTTACATATAAGTATTTATCACATAAAAGTTCAAAAGTCTATTATTATTATTATTATTATTATTGTTTATTTATAAGGCCCACAAGGTGTCTGCAGCGCCGTACAAAATACATAAAAATACAATACAGACATACAGGGTAGTCTATGTACCTGATTGACAGTTAAGAAGATAATAAGTTTGCAGTTATATGCACCTAATTTGCAAGGCAACTCCTTTGACACACCCTTGTTTTTCATGTACAGTATATTTGGCTCAGATCCTGGGAAACAGGCGACAGGGGAAATACATACATGTCGTATTCTTTATTTTAATAATACAATAAAATGTTTAATTTTTAAATAAAAATATAAAAATTATTGTAAACAGAAATGTTGAGCCGGATTCACAACCCCGTCATTTTTAACATGCGTGCCTAATTTTACGATTCTAGCTACTACACATGCGTGATAACTATTTTACGCTATCTACGTAGCGTTTCGTTACGTAGATTGTGTACGTGCGGTCTTTAAAGATAAACCAGTAACATTTCACTCCACCGCCTACTAAATTTAAACTTGTCTTCTGCTAATAAATACTTTCGGTTTATTCACTCATCGTTTCACCTGGGGCTGCCTTCCAGGGATCGTGACTTGCTGGGTTCCTGCCACATAAAACGTATCTTCACCTTCAGGGGCTCTAGTGAAGACCAGGCCCCAGACAGATTCCACACCCAGGGAATATAATATAAATATAAAATGTAATATATGTAAAATATAAAATGTATATATGATGGTAAAAAGAAAGAAACATGTTTTAAAGGAATACTAACCATAGCTTCACTATGTCTATCAGTTCAGGTGATTTCTGCAGAGATAACTTTTTTCCTGAGTGGCCTTCTTTTCGTCCCTGTTGTTGGTTCCATGGTATGGGATTATTCTGTCACAGTCACCTTTACCCACTTCATCATCTGTTGTGCAGGTAAGAAATGTATGTGTGGTAAAATGTTTTCACTCTGGTAGTGGTTTTGACAACGGGGTGGGTGGGTGGCATGGCTAAAGCCATTTAAGCCATGCCTCCCTTACATACGATCCTTGTTTACGCATCAGCACCATTTTTAAGTGGGGCTGGTGCCTGAATGTTCTGTAGGGTTCTGCTGGTAAAAAGCCTTAAGTATTAGGGGAGCAGTGTCCACTCTCACTTAAGCAAATTAGTGGGAAGCTGTGACCCCTGTACATAATCATACTGATCCAGATCTGAGCATACGTCAGCTGGCGTGACGTATTACTGAGTGATTTGTTAGTGTACATGCTCTGAACTGATAAACACGCATATGGCACCTATTCAAACCCCAGCGCAAATGGTGGTTTATCAGCGTGCTGAAAGGTGTTCCATAGGTGTGGGTGAAGGCACATAGTCAATGAGCTTGCTGGGCATCTACATCAGCTGTGCGCTCCAGATTTGTTAAAACATTTGCATTTGCTAGGGGTCATGTCTAAGTTGAACCCAAATCCTCACGGCATATAGGATTAAACGTTTAAACATTTCCACTGAAAAAGAACAAAACTATCTATTTAGTTCAAAAAACAAATTTTTTTTTTTATTCATTCTTTTTTTCTATTAGTATAAGGAATATAACAACAGACATTTAAATGGATGTTTTTGTGCATGTAGGTGATCCTTACAACTACATAAGTGTTATTACCATTTGTTGATTTTCTGTAATGCAAACTGCATTACCAAATTTCCTTTTATTTTCTAAACTGTGTTTGACCTCTTCTCTGCACATGTTGGTCCTCCACTTCTAAACTTTACCCTGCACACGTCACTACCATATTTAGGCCTATGGCTGCACTCGTTTCTAAATTAATTTTGACCAATTTTTGACTGCACATGCTACTAAAAGATTTATTAGCATTACTCTGCACACATTACACAAAAATGCTTATCCAATCCAAACTCCATAACTAATATTGACTTAACAAAATCCCAATCCAAGGAGGTGATGCCAGATCATACCATTATTGAGGAGCATTCTTGCTAGCCAATATGTGTTGGTGATTTGCAAAAATGAACAACACATATAAATCCATTCGCAAGAGTGCAAAAATTCAAATGCACCGCTGAAAATGCTGAGAGACAGATAATATTAACTTGCTTGATGGATTTCTTGGGCCCTGGACACCACACATAACAATCATATTCTCTCTCAGTACCTGAGAGTACAAAATGGATTTAGGGCCTGATTCAGACTGTTGCCTCCTTGGCTAAACCCCTTTGCATGCAGGGATATATCTTTGAATTGCTTACTGTCACACTGTTATTTAGACTTGGCCTAGGAAACGTCACCTCTCAACTGTAATACTGTTTGCAATAGATGAAAAATGACTCCCCTGCAATCAACATGGTTTCACCCAGGAGTATTTTCCTCTCTTAGGACCTGATTCACAGATAAGAGTGAGTTCGGTGCGGGCAGATGCATACCTAACTCACTCTTCCAGCCCCCAACCTGCCCCCTGTTTTTAGGTACCTTATGGCACTTATGAGTGCCATAGGGCTACCTTATATCTCTGTGCAATGTCCGTATGGACATTGCACCTCCCCACCTCCCTCCTGCCCTCCCCAGCTAATCTAAATACCCCCCTCCCACTTCTTCCTAAAAACAAACCGAGGCGGCATAACGCCGCCTCTATAGACGTAAATTCCTGCGTGCGATCTTTAAAGACCGCATCTACGCTATCTACGTACCAATCTGGTTAGCAGCTTTCAAATACATCAAGGGTTGTGACTGGCTAGAGGAGGGTACCATTTTTCAAAAGAAGAGGTGTTATAGAACACGAGGGCATTAATATAAACTGGAGGGTGGTAGATTCAGAGGAAATGTGGGGAAAAATTACTTTACTGAAAGGGTGATAGATAAGTGGAATATTCTCCCATCTGAGGTGGTTGAGGCCAATACAGTAGAACAGTTAAAACATGCTTGGGATAAATATAAGGATATCCTAAATTGTAAACTAAATTGAGAGTAAATAGGGTCTAGGGTCAGTATAGTTTTGAATAAACAAATGGGCAGACTAGATGGGCCATGTGGCTCTTATCTGCCGTTACTTTCTATGTTAATATGTTTAAATGACCTACTACGCATGCACAGTAGGTCATTTCGCCCAGATACACATTTAAGAAGCAGAAGCATCTTAAGTGTGAATCAGGCCCTTAATTTCAAGCTCCTTCTTAAGTCTGGATCCAGCCCTTATTGTGTAAAGGGGGAGAAAGGAGTGTAGCCCAGCTGCAGCAGCGCCGGAGTGATTTATACTGCTGCTAGGCAGACTTGAGCTCCAACTACAAATCTGCAGGTGTAGACTAAAGCTGGCCATACACTAGAGCGATTATCGAAAATCGCATGAATTCGCCGATTTGTTCTTTGCTGCCGTGATGGATGCAAATACGAAAGGTCTTGGAATCTTTGCCCTTTCTATGGGTATTTTAGGTGTTTAAACACAGACACTGCATGAAATGTCGCAGTTGATATTATAGTTCACTCCAACAAATCCATGTCCCACAGCTCTTGATGCACAAGGATGCACCAGCATATATAAGCAGGTGTTTAAACACAGACACTGCATGAAATGTCCCAGTTCATTTGCATAAGCACGCCTCTACTTCACCATAAATTTATCGGCGAAGATCTAACAATTATCGTGAAATGGCCATATACTATGCAATTTTTCCAAAAATCTGGTGCTTTTTATCGTTTTAAATCAAACATGTCAAAAGATCAAATAATCGTACAGAAGCCCTTTTTGGACGATTATTAGATTCTCGTCCGGAAAATTGTTATCATACACTTGCGCGATAATTCGGGCCCTTATGCAATAATTGAAGGATTGGCCTGATAATCGCTCTAGTGTATGGCCAGCTTAAGAAGTAAGTAAGAGTGAATAACAGGGAAGGGGGGGGGGGGAAAGGGGCGACTGCTGTGACAGGCCCGAGGTCAAGAGAGACCCTGCAATCCACTGCTGCAGACACTATTTAGGAGGGATTTAACCCCAAAAACATGAGTGTATCGGGCTCCAAGATTTCTGAAGGAAGTCCATTGTTACCAGATAGAGAAAATAAATTAAGTTTATTAAACAGACTGAAAACAGGATGAATGATGGTACCTGCACCTGCTACTTGCACAGTAATCAGTTTAACAGAGGTAACTTGAGATGCAGAGAATATAACTGGATAACACAGTGTGGTAGCACAGTGGTCAGTTCAGTAGGTGTAACTTGGCATACAGAGAATATAACGGAGTAGCATGATATAGATGCATTATGATATAAACTGTGGACTGCAGAGGGTTTCAAGATAATACCACTGTTGTGCTGAGGAATACTAAGATGCTTGAACCAAACCCGATATGCGGTAAGTAGTAGAATGATACAGGACCAATGCGTCGGCACTTGAGAGCCGCAGAAAGGCACAGAGCACTGCGGATGCACCAAGGATTGCAGAGTAGTCCAAGAACATTGTGGTGCCACTTATAAGCAGTTAGTGACAGACGAAGCACAGAGGAGTTCAGGAAACCTTCGGTGCCACTTGTAAGCCACAAGTGGCACAGGAAACACTGCTGAGGCATGATGATAGCAGATGAGCTCAGGAACACTGTGGTGGCACATATAAGCAGCAAGTGGCGCAGTAGTACTGTGAAAGCACAATGACTAACTGGAAACCACAGGTACATTAGGAATCCACGAGGAGACACAAGGACCAGTTACGTGATGCAACAGCACATATTGCACTGGCGCATGTAAGTGTGTGCTGCAGGTTTAAATAGGAAGCACTGAGCTTCCATTGGAAACTATGAGCTCCTGACAAGTGTAAGGCAAGTGATTAGAGATCCAGCAGACAGCAAATGGTTGCATTAATTGACCATAAAGGAGTGAAGCTTATGGAACTCTGGTTCAGCCAAATTGCAGGAAACACTGCTCCAAAAGGTTAGAAAATTATAACCCCTGGTACTGTAATTCCTGCGTTTCATGACACCATCTACCACCTCACGTAATCATAGAAACTCAACAACTTATGGAGAGTGACCTTGAGGCCAGGTATAACTGTCCAATAACAATACTATAGCTAACTAAATTGTTAAAGTGTTACATTTTTACAGCATTTCTAAACAGAATGAACCACTTTATCCATCTGCCCTGGGATGATGAAGGTCTGTTGCCAATCAAAGAGCAATTGCATCAGATAGCTGGCTTCCCCAATGTTGTTGGATCAATTGATGGCACACATGTTGCTCTGATGGGATGCTTGCTGGTCCTGCTTTAAAAATTATACAGCCACATACAGCTGAATGCTGTATCATTATTTGAAAACATCTGCAAATAGAAAATTGGTATTGGGAACGGGTTTATTTCCCCGCTCTCAATAGCTATAGACTATGTCGGTTGCAGCTGTAGTTACTCTTTGGGTTAGACTGTGTGGAAGGGAGTCTTAGGGTCAGGCTGTGGGGAAGGGAGTGTTAGGGTCAGGCTGCAGGGAGGAGAGGGTTAGTGTAATGGAAAGGGAGGGTTAGGGTAACAATTAGGATAAGAGTTGGGGTTAAAAAATACTTACCATTAGCTGCTGCGACTTCATCCTTGGGGTGATCGATCGCTTCTTGGCGAGACAGGAGCGATCGATTTGAGAACCAGGTCAAAACTGGCTGGTTTAAAATGGCCCTTTCGAAATACAGACAGATGAAAGCTCATTTTAGGCTGTCTCTATTTAGAAAATATTAGTAATTAGAAAGTTTTACTAATGAATGGGTAAACATGCCAGCTTTATTTTTTGCCATACTTACCCATTCATTATTTCTGAAACCGCTGCTGCAGACCCATCGGACTGCCGCAGACCTGCTGCAACAGATTGGTGAGTGTACCAGGGGAGTCTATGGGGAATCTTAGGGTTAGGCTGCGGTGAATGGAGTCTTAGGGTCAAGCTGCGGGGAGGAGAGGGTTAGAGTTAGGCTGTGGGGAGGGTACTCTTAGGGTCAGGCTGTAAAGAAGGGGGTCTTAGGGTCAGGCTACGTGGAAGGGAGTCTTAGGGTCAGGCTACGTGGAAGGGAGTCTTAGGGTCAGGCTGGGTTGAAGGGTCAGGCTGTGGGGAGAAAAGGTTTAGGATTAGTGTAATGGAAAGGGAGGGTTAGGGTAAGGATTAAGATAAGAGATGGGGTAACAAATACTTACCATTAGCTGCTGCGACTTCGTCTTGGGGGTGATCAATTGCTTTTCCTGGCAAGAGCCAGTTCGAAACTGGCTGGTTTAAAACGGCCCTTTTAAAAAAGGGTCACTCTAACTGCAGACCCACACTCCCCAGGACCCTACCTTAAAATTTACACACTGGCCCAACAGAAAATGCTTAAGTTAGAATCATACATAAGGCTTAACCAAGGCCTTATTGTCTGATTTTACTACATTCCCCCTCCCACCATGCGTACTTGCTGTCATCTCACACAGGTCATCTTATCTTGCATTTGTAAAGGTTTTTAGTGCATCCACACTCAGAGTAATTTTGTATTGGGTCTACACTTCTTGTATTTTTCTCATGATCCTAAAATACATTTTTATGTGAAGACTTACTCATAATGCTGATTTAGCTTCTTTGAAAGACTTTTTAAAATAAATGTCTATGTATGAATATGTTTCCATATTTTATGTTCAATTTTTAATCTCAAAGATCTGAACATCAAGTACTTTTCATTTAGAATGTCAGTGAAATTTAGTGGTGCAGAAAGTTGTGCCACAATGATTTATTCGTCATTTTAAAGTGACATAATGCTAGGATATACATACTGCTGAGAATACAAGCCTGTGTCTAGGGGCTTGACCAAAGTATTCCTTTATATTGCTTTAGTGGCCATTATAATATATGCAATTCCGCATGCTGTTAATATTTAATCCAGATTACATCATAATCATACTTAACTATAATCTTTACAAATGCTTGCTGTCAAACATATCTTCATCAGACTCCAGATTTACTAAGCTGTGGGAAAGGAAAAGTGGAAATCAGATTTTAGCTCTCACTTTCCTATTCCATACTAGAAAATGTCAGCTAGAATTGGAGTTACTAAGAGATCAACATTTATCTTTAGCTAATGCAATATTAAACTAGGACCAGATTGCTATCATTGTCATCTCTTATATGCTATAACGCCATGTTGTTTGCAACGGACTTTGAAAAATATAACATTATTTTGATTTATTTAATATCTTTAGGGTATATGCATTATATAATGTCTGTTAGTTTATAGTTTAGATGGCCAATATTAAACTAAAATTAATCTGATTTTAAAAGAGAAGATCAAAAATCCTTTTATGAGTACATTTGTTCAATAATTTTTTTTACTTGTACTGCATATGTTTTGTTTGGTCAATTAAACTGTGTTTGTATTTTTTCTTCACAGTTACCCAAGAGGTTCCTTTCATGTGGCAGTGGTGGCTGCAAATAGGTAATGATGGAAATATCTGTTACCACACATTGGGGTAGATCCAGAACTACGTTTGCCGTACATTTATTTGCGTAGCGTATTTTTATGTGCGTATATTCTATACAATCCCCTAGGCACACCCCTTGAACGTACGTATTTTGTCAAGATACGCTTTCCAAACCCTACCTTAACTTTTGCCAACGTAACCACAGTGATACGCACACGTACGTATGGGCAACACGAATTTATGCAGCTAAGCACGCCCATACTGTACACTTTAAATACAAACCCCCGCCTACTTAACGTATTTCAGACGTATTTTGGACTCACGTAAAATTGGCACGCCCACACGTAAGTACTTACGTGACACATACGTGAATGGCCCATACGTTCACAATTACGCTACGTTATTGTGCGTATTTTCTATGGTGCGCATGCGCAGTACTTACCAAAAGGCGATTTTACGTCTCCGCCACGCGTAAATTCGCTCACAAGCGTTCTGGATCTGGCCCATTGTTTTTAAAACCTTGGGAACTTACTGTATGTGACCTGAAGTAATTATTATGAATATTTAATCCCTTTCTGAGATTTATTGATAACTCTGGATAATAGAATCTTATTTTTTGATTGTCACAAGAGTGCATATGAGTACAGTGCATAATGTTGCATGCACTGAATACAAGCAAGTTTTTTAGAATTACATAAGACAGCATCTGGAATGAGCCACAGTTTAAGCTTACATTACATACACAACACTGGAATGGCACACACCTAGCACCAGTGGCATAGATACAAGGGTCGCAGTGGTCGCACTTGCGACCGGGCCCGAGCTAGGGGAGCCCAGTACAGGCCCCCCTGCCACTCACCCAGTGGCGTAACTAACGTGGGTTTTGTAGGGCTCATGCCCCAGGTTCCGATGGCGCCCAGCTGATGTGGGCACAATCGGAGCGTTAGGGCATGAGTCCTACAAAACTTACATTAGTAAAGACCAGGCTCACACCGGACATCTGACTCCTTTTCCTGCAGTCACAACGGCTGCCAGCGGTGGTGCGTGGGTGAGTAAAGACGCTGACATGACCCCAAGGTCGCGCCAGCGTCACTTCAAAGCAGGGAGCGCGCGGAGCGGAGACCATGGAGCGGGTAAGTGTATATAGCTGCAATTGGGGGCTGCACTAATGACTTAACTATTTTATGGGGCTGCACTAAGGATTTAACTATATGAGGGGCTACACTAAGGACTTATACTATATGAGGGGCTGCACTAAGGACTTATACTATATGAGGTGCTGCACAAAGGACTTATACTATATGAGGGACTGCACTTAGGACATACTATATGAGGGGGCTGCACCAAGAACTTATACTATATGAGGTGCTGCACTAAGGACTAAGGGCCGGATCCAGAACTACGTCCGTCTTCCATAGACGGACGTAGTTCAATAAACAGTAGCTACTGCGCATGCGTAGTAGCTATTGTATGTAATCTGCGTATCGTTTCGATACGTAGATTGCATATATGCGGTCTTAATGGTTTAAACTTGTATGCACAGCTGCGCCCCCAGTGGTTTGACCACGCCCCCTGTGAGTTGGCACCATGCCACCGCTTTGCAGCAGCACAATCATACCTACTGCATACCAAGATGTTTACATCAATAAATAAAATAAACAACAACGAGGGGTGGGGAGTCGCACTAACTGTATGAAGAGTCATAAAACTTGTGGTGATGTCTGAGAGCAGCTTTGAAAATCATATTGATTTTACATGATTTTGACGCTATTATTTATGAATAATTCTTATTTTTCAGGCTGTGGATTGCTCCTTATGATCCTATCCGGTCAAACTCTTGCATACTTCTCATGCAGAAGCTGATTTCTAAGACATACAACTACCACCTGATACCCCTGTGCACACTTAAACCCATACTTCATTTTTCACTTGTAAAGACAATCAATGCATAGAAATACATTCAATGACTAATGTATGTTTGTAACAGTTTGTCTAAAATAAACCAAAGAAACATTGATTAAACTGAAAATAAGTACTGAAGTAGAAGAATATTATACAAGAAAGGCCAAAGAAACAAGATAAATTGACATGAAAATAGTTAAAGTCTTAGAAGAATATCCCTGCATATTTGCTTTCTGTTATGTCTGATCTTTGCAGGTATATCTTTATGAGATTATTGGTGAACTGCACTAGTACCTCTTCTGCCTGCAGACTCCACAACTGAGAGTGTTCAGTGCTAGCTCCCAGGGTCCCTTTACTCTGCTTTATGTATTAATGGCAATTCCTAATTCATGATTCCTAACATATTCAGATTTTCTTTGTTTCTTGTTCTTTGACCTATAAAATAAAGGTGCCTGACTACTATTTGGATTGTTGATTCCTGGCAGTGAAATCTAAGGGAATGATCTTAAGTTTGAGAGTAAGGATTCAACAGGTGCAAATGAGTAAAACCATGATGAACTGCAGGTAAAGGCAAATGTAAACTGTGAAAACTGAGTTGGTGTTAAAAGATGAAGTTTCCTTGCTCAATTATAAATTGCAGATTAAACATAAACTATGCATATTGTGAGCTCTAGATGCAAAGTATTTTCCCTGCATGCAAAATTTTAAAAATGTACTTGCACTCCTCACATTACAACATCTCAAACGGATCAATATCTTTATTCTGACTAATATTTTATAAGAGCACAGATGTGCCCTTATATTAAGGTTGACTATTATAAATGGCATTCCGCCATTGACTTTCTGTCAGAGGGGCCATATCCCTAGAAGTATTTCACACATTAATATGAAATTTTAACGGTTGCAAAGAGTCTCGTCTCTTGTTGTAGCATGCCCAATTTTTAAAAAATAATTAAAAATTACAAAACTGGTATAGGTTTTTTTTCCACTTCCTGTTTGTAAAGGTTACATCTTGTCAGAGATTTGGGAAGGCAGAACTCATTGTAGAAGGCGTCCATACTAAAGATAACGTTCCAGGGGAGTGTCTTTGGGGGTGAAATTTCAGAGAAAATGACAGTTTTTTTTTTAAATAAGGGAAAACATGCCCCATTACAGAGATAGGAGATTTCATAGCGTTGTGCATGTCAAGTGAGAGCCACCTGCTGGGTGTACTGAGAATGGCTTCACATGAGAGGAGCAGAGTGTGTGTGTGTATATTTATATATATATATATATATATCTC